>JAODJX010000105.1:27763-37925 GCA_026776945.1 Isichthys henryi | reverse complement strand
GAGTGCTCCAGGGTGGTGTGTGTGGTCAGGATGGAATTATATGGCTCCACCACAGCAGTGGACACCTGGGGTGCTGGATAAATAGCAAACTCCAACTTGGACTTCTTTCCAAAGTCCACAGAGAGACGTTCCATCAGCAGGGAGGTGAACCCGGAACCGGTGCCACCACCGAAGCTGTGGAACACCAGGAAACCTTGGAGCCCAGTGCACTGGTCAGCCTTAGGGCAAACAGCGGACATCACAGTTAGACAAGCACAGGTGCGAAATTCCACTGATTGCTTAAAACATTATACACCATCCATGTAAGTATCTTCTCATTTAATTTAATTTGAGGTGTATGGGTCAGCAGGCTAAGCCTCTGGACCTGTGTTCGCAAGGTCACTGGTTCCAGCATCCTCAACAATATAGTCACATGTCTGTGGGCTCCTGAGCAGGGCCCCTAACCCACTGTTCCCCCAGGCTTCCCTTCACTGTGGGAGCCCCCCCAAGTGTGGTCTCATCTGTGCGTGTCCCATGGAGAGTGGAGGGGGAGGGGTGATGAAATAATAATTTCCCCACAGGGATCAATGAAGTATCATTCTATTCTTTAAAATAGAAGAAGATACAGGACATAGATCACTCCTTCTAATTAGGTTGTTCTGATTGGTGATAATGGGTTCATGTTGCCAGTAGTGTGATTATGCAGAGGCAGTGTTTTCATACCAGCTTACGGATTCTGTCCAGGACGGAATCGATGATCTCCTTGCCAATGGTGTAGTGCCCACGGGCATAGTTGTTGGCAGCGTCCTCCTTGCCTGAAATGAGCTGCTCTGGGTGGAAGAGTTGCCTGTAGTTGCCTGTTCGCACCTCATCTGAAAGCGCAGTAATTGTATTTAATGGCACAGTTTAAAACGTTCTTTTCGAAATAGATTGTTATAGAAAAATAATTCCTTGATTTACACAGAAATTTTAGAGTTGCTGATGGGAAAGAAACACTGAAAAGGTGTGAAATATGGTCACTGTTATTTATTGGTGTCCTAGATTCTCAGGTTGTTACTTTAACAATCAATGACAATTTTGATTGGGTAATTGTCAGCCAATCAGAGTTGCGATATTGAATATTTATAAGTCTCTCTGTTATGCCCGGAGAGTCCTGGCCACATGATTCCCAGAGGAATTTAAGAAGGAAACAAGGCGTTCCTCGTAGACTTACCAATGACAGTGGGCTCCAGGTCAACAAAGATGGCCCGAGGCACATACTTCCCGGCACCGGTCTCACTGAAGAATGTGGTGAAGGAGTCATCATGGACCCCAGCTGGCTTTTGGCCGGGCATCTGGCCATCAGGCTGAATCCCGTGCTCCAAACAGTACAGTTCCCAGCAGGTATTGCCCATCTGGACGCCTGCTTGGCCAACATGGACAGAAATACACTCACGCTGTGAAGAGAGAGATATTATTATTATTATTATTTATAATGGTAGTAATTTTAATCATCATCATTATCGTCATTACCATAATCCTCCAGTGCTAAGGGGAATAAACAGGGTAATTTAACTTCTGCAAATGCCATAATCTGCTATAGCAATAAGCATTTTAATAAAGAAGTGTTATAACTGGTTTCTATCCATAAGGTGGCAGCACTAGTCAACAGTAGAGGTGAGCGACGCTACAACTGACCAGTTCAGACGAAAAGACAAGGGTGAAACAACATGTGTGGGGGGGTGAGTGAGCGGGTGAGCTGACAGGGCAGAGACAAATGCAGCTGTCAATGAGTTTAAAGAAGTGACACCTGAACCGGTGTTTTAGTCAGTAGCTTAATGACAAACAGCTTAAGTTAAACGGTTTTTGTTTTTGTGTAAAGACTAAGGACCTTTTATATAAAATTGAAAATAAATAAAAGCGCTTGACACTAAAATACACCCACAGAGCTTAACCTGAGATAATTACACACTGCTCTTCTTTAAACTGTTTTCTTTATATTTTATCTACAGTAGTCTATGATGTAACTTTACTTGCAAATGTCTCATGTTGCCCTTGACTTGAGTAAGCGACAGGTAACAAAAAGAAGAATTCCATGAGGGGGCCTGAAGTTTTTTGGGAGGTGTGTGCTTTGACACGCCCTAACGGAATATTGCAGGCATGAGGAGATAAGTTTGAAAAGGAAAGATAGCAAATAAACGTTCAGTCTGACTCTTATACAGGTTAGAGCTGTTTAAGACACGATCTACCAGGTCATCAACATACCTAAAAAATCCTGATGCTGTTTTGTTGATCTTTGGGAGCTTAAATTTACATGGATTACATGTGGTGTGAATGAGCACTGAAATCTCAGACAGACTCCAACACCTGTTTTCTTGCAATGCCCTGATGAGTTGGGGTTGGGGGGGGGAGCATCTCCTGCTGTAACCTGTGCTGGAAATAGCCCCCCATCACGTGGGAATTGCTCCAGTTCAGCCTACGTGGGTGACTGTGACCCAAAATCTTGCATACGTGTCCCTAAGTAGGGGTGTTTTTTGCGTTAATCCCTTCCTCCCGGGAACGAGGGCTCTATTTTTACAGATAACACTCAGCCTGAATAGAACATGGGGTCGTGGGGAGCAGAGGGTGGCTGAAATTTCCTAATTTTGGCCCGATGACCAGGTCAGCAGACCACTATTTCTGGGCTCCTCTAATCCGCTCACCGAGAAATGGGAGTGAGGCTGTTGCGCCTGCGAGGACAGCGAATTAAACACGTTACGTTCTCCGAATATTTTTTGTTGAATTCCTGCTATGGCTAAAACCATTTCGTACAACCAGGGCAAAAAGAAAAAAAAACATCCGAGGAACTGCAAGCTGTAAAATGATCCGCGAAAAGATGGGGGAGGGGTGGCTGGAATTTGCTTTATATAGTATGGTGTCAAACACTAAGTAATTATTAACAGAGATAGGAGTTAAACGGTTATATTGACATGAACTCCCTGTAAGTTGTAGTGTTTGTTTCGGCGGAAATAGAGAGCCAAAACGAGCTGTAGTTTCCCCATTCGATTAATAAAGGGACACTGCGGTAACCGTAGTCTTAAAGCTTCCTAAGAAGTCACTAGGAGAACATCAGCTTGAAACTCACAACCCACATACTTTAAGAAAACATCTCCTTTACATTCACATTTAATGCCCGGCTTTTTTTTTTTTACACACCGAAAGAATAATCTACTGTGATGTTTTTTTTCTCGTTTCGTATTTTATATAGCGATCGACAAATTGAATATAGGCCTGCAGTACATTGTGTTGAGCTCTAGCGATTATTAAACCTTCCAGTCACCAAATGCAAATTAAGTCACTTTGCCTTTGCCTTTTTCCATGCATTTTCGAACAACGCACAGACCCGCAATTCCGGGTCAGGAAAGCTGTAAACATGGGGGAAAAAACTTAATACGTTCTTATTCTCAAACGGTGCGCCAGAATATGGGGAACTTATAACGATTGCAATCAAGTAATGCTGCATTGCGCCGAATCACAGCCAGGGAGAATTAAATAAAACCGACAGGACCAAAATAGATCAACACTGTTTTGTGTGTACGTCTTATCTTTAAAATCAATAACAGAAATAACAAATAATTAAAATAATGTGTAGACTGTATCGGGTGTATCGGTTGCAAAGTGAGATACGACGATGTATTCTCCGAAAATGCGCACATAAAACCTTAGTCATCTGTGGAAATGTTGATTTTACGCTGATGACTATAGGTGACTATAAATAATGTTTTCATCGTAGAAAATATAACTCACCATTTTAGTCTGTATTGGTCAGTCTCGCTGGACAAAAAAAAATATGTAAGAATCTAACTCCTCACGGGGTGCCTTCAATGTGGTTTCCGTGAGTGAAGTCGCACCAGCTTTTGACAGCTGTCACGTTATATACCGAGCGCTGGGCTTACGGAAGAGGAGGGGCGCTGCAGGCTCTCCTACCTAAATCACACGCAGCTGGTTACGAAAAGGGTGTTTTTGTGTTACACATGAAAATAGAAGTGCAACTGAGCAAAAATTCAGCCTTGCAGTTTTAACATAAGTCTGCAGTGATATTGCACATATACTGAAGCTAATATAAGGTATTTGTGTCAAACTTATTTATCGTTTGGGCTTTTTTAGAGAAGTCGCATATTAAGACTACAAACCCCGTCATTACTGACCTACTTGTTCTTATGTCGTGGGACCCAAATGAGAGTTATATTTAATGCATTTTAACTGCGTAAAACCAAATTATGGGGCGTTAGTGATACGAACAGTGACTCCGGGACACGATGACGTCAGTAACTAGGTGCAACTCCTAAGCAGTTTTAAATCGATTCATTTTCAGCATTTAAATGGTGTTATTGCTACTTCGTTGGTAGTTCTGTAAAATTGGCTTTTTATTCCTTATGTCTCTCTCTCTCTGGGGAGAGTTCCGAAGTTCTTTATCTTTGTGCGTTTGGATATTGATTTCTGTCGGCATTTGTTCATCGGACCTTGCAAAAGCGGAGTTTGTCCTTTGCTGGTCATAATCGTGCGAGTCACTAGATACTTAAAGAAAACGGAATAACCCAGAGCTGGGACAGCGTCAACACCAACACTAAATCTATGAAAGATTGGTGGTTAATTATTTAAATGCAAGGATTATTCTGGAATTGTTTGTTTGTGGTGAAAGCGAACAGAACCAAAGCCAAAGTTAGAAAGTAAGACAACAACCCAGCATCCCTGATTATCCCTCTGATTACTGAAGGCCTTTTTGATCCTGAAACAGATCCTCTATAAACCAGCAGCTCGTACGCTGTGACTTAGCCTGAAGCGAGCTTTACGCACATAATGCAAAAGGACTTCTCGGGTTTCAAGAGTAGCGTAAAGCATTAAACTAGTTTTTAGTCTTAAACAGAAAGCAGGTTAACAATACACAACACCCGCGGTTAAAGAGTGTGACGCCCATAGATCTTATGATTTGACCGGTTCAAAACTATTTTAGGTCGTCTCAACATTTTACAGGACTTCGAAAAGGGTGTGCACGGAAAGGAATCTCTTCACAGTCTGTCCAGTCTAGCAGTCACACGTAGTGTCGCCAACTCCTTCCAAAGAGAAGCTGACTCACCCTATAAATAAGTTGCTAAATTACGGATAATACTAATATGTGATCATTACATCGGTGTAATTATTACATATTAGAACGTGTTACACGCAGAAAACAATAATGTTTGTTATTTTCAAGATATCCAAAATGTATGGTTTAACTTGCAATATACCCCGTCCTTTTATGAGTAAACTTTGGAATGTGTCAAGCTAGTTAGACAAGCAGTGTTGGGGGGAAAAGGTGCGGTACAGCAAATAAATGTATATTTATCAAGAGTGCAAGGAATCTAGGTAAGACGAGAAAACAGGAGTAATGGAAAACAGCAGATGGCCGTGGTTTTACTATCTGTATAAAAACAGAAAAAAGCATTGAAACGTAAAGCCGAAGGAGTGCGTGGGAGGGACAAACACTGGCGACCAGTGATTGGTCGTTGGGTTCAGGGAGTCGCGCAAGCGCACTTCGTACCTGCGTCTAGGCGCCTTTACCGCTGATCAGACTAGCGGGTGTAGGGTCATAGCTGATATATGTTACATTTGTGGCTAGATTTTAAAAAAAGAAAACTCGCAAGTAACATTTTTTCGCGCACTTCGAAATTTCGTTTTCCTGTGAGCAGATTCAGTCACCTTTTTAAGACTAAACCGGGTTTCGCCGTCTTTACAAGCAGTTAAAACTTTTTACATCTGCCTGAATGCCAATCTCTCACTGAATCTTTTCGCCGTTCATTTCTATTTTGCTGTGTTTCAGTGGTTGTCGCGGTGATTGGCGTTCAGTTGGTGACGCCTCCAAAGGTCCAATTGTAATGTCGACGTATTGTCTAATATAATGATACAGCGAATGGTAGCAGAATTTCTGGCTTCATTAATTGTCAAGGCCAGTTGATGAATAGCGGTTAAGTGTCACTAAGACCAATACTGTCAGTAATTTTTTAAACAAAGTCGATTGATAACTCATGTGATATTTTTAAACATGTGGGATTAGTACATATTATATATTACTATTTATATTAAATTCAAAATTGCATACTTTTAAACCATCCATTATGATTTTTTTTATTTTAAATTTCTTTTCTACAGTCCGAGTACAATGAACCGCCCGCTCATGACTTAGAATTACCGTTAAAAAAATAATTAATAAACTAATAAGTAAATTCGAATCATTCCGCTATAGTCAATGCGAAACAACATTTGGTCTTCGCTCTTTGCATAACTACTTTGAATGATTTGTTTATTTCAGGACGCCCCACCCAATCGTGTCCGTAAACATCCCGGAGACAGAGGTTCGTTCTGTTGAAACTCACTATTATTACCAGGTATCGCGTTTATTATCATTCCCTTCTGTTATTGCAGAAAGAAAATGCTGTACTTCATCAAACTGCATTAACAAAGTCTTCTTTAGGAACAAATATATTTAGGAAATGCAACGTGATTTCGTGTTTATATAGTTTTGAAGACCATCATCCTTCAGGCTATATTTATTGGTTACAAATTTCATGTTTCATGACAGTATATCCTGACCGATAGAGTCCAAAATAAACTTGTCATGGACACAAGACTAACCACTTCCTCACAGAAAGCCCAACTTCATTAACAACAGCTCAACGCAAAGAAGCTATGTATTAAGAAGCCCAGCATTTCGTTTACGGTTTTGATGTCCTTTATTCAGATGCTGGAGATAAAAAAAATTACATTCTAACAAGAAAGATATTTTCTCATAGAAAGACTACATATCACATTTGAGTTTAATGTCAAAAATGTAGTATTAGTATGTACTAAAGAATGCACAAGGAATCCTGCTGAATAAGGAAAATATAATTTCATGCTAAGGACTTAATAAGCACATGAAAAACAAAACTACTGATGTCGCAGTTAATTTCTTTATCTAACAAAATGAAGAACTGTTTGCAGTTATTTTTGCAGCTTCCACCAGCTTAGCGGATCTAAAACAAAAGTGAATCTAGGTATAAACTCAGTCTCTTGTTCTGACACGGACATATGATCATTAGGTGATGTTGTTCCTTGCTAACTGCGCACTGCACAGCTACGGGCTTCTAGCTCAGCACCTGGATCTGCTCAATTAGCATTTCAAATCAGCGGATCTCCTTCTTAGGTGGGGCAAACCCTTAGCTATTGTTCCTTTTGCAATGCGGCTGAGACTTCCTTCTTATTCCTTCTCATTCATAGGGATCAAGGTGGAAAAAACGGACCTTTGTTTGCTATCGATTAAGATGAGAGCCTTTTATTTGTAAATAAATGACCCCTGACTCCACCGCGCACCATCCCAGTGCATTCTGGGTAGGCTGCTAAGGACGGCCTCCATTTTCTCTCCCTCCCCCCCCCACTAACCGCCGCTCCCGCCAACAGTCAAAGCAGCTTCCTGCTACCGCCCGCCCCTCGCTCCTCAGCTCCCTCTTCGCTATAAAAGCCCCACCCCGGGCGCCAGTCGGCACTGCTGCCTTTCCGAACCCTCAACGTCGGCAAGAAGGTAGAGAAAAAAAAAAAGGACAAAATGGTGAGTGTCTGCGCAGATGGAGTCACGCTTCTGAACCGGCGCTTATGTGCGTTTTTGCTGCCGTTTAAGAAGCAAGATTTAAAGGGAAAATTAAAAAGAGGATGCTGACTTACGGTACTGTGAGTGTGGGGCTAGTCCGGGCTACGTGGCCTTACTGTGTACCGCGAAGAACAGGAACAGGCAGGAGACTGACCGGGGTGGGGGTGGGCAGACAGCTAACTGCGGTGAGGCTGGGGGCCATACCGTGCAGGAAAGCCACTTCGAGCCAACCTTCATGTCTGTTTTATCCGTAGTGCAAGAAAGGAACAGCGAGTCCTCATGCTATAACGTTATTTTGCTCTAGAAACAAAATAAACCGTTTGTAGGATAGGAGGACCAGGCCGCATCCTGCGGCTTAGCGGACTCGCGGCAGGATAAAAGCAATCCGGCCCGCTTCTCTGGAAGGGCGCAGTCAGATATCTGCGCCTGTTACACAAAGCAGGGCGTGCTGACTGCCGGGGGCAGGCTGGGGGGAGGGGGCGGTTCGGCCCGGGGGTCCCCCCACCCTCTCTGGCGCGTGACCGCCCGTTTCCAGGGGAGACCGGGTGCGACCTCTGTTCCGCGCGCCACTGGAATCTTTGAAGCGAGGCTCGCGCGCACTTCGCTCAGCTCCGGCTTTAAGAGGCTGGATTATGGTTATTTTATGCTGAACTATATATTGACATCTGTGAAATATACACACATCCGTAGACTACAGGCATAACGGATTAACGTTGGGGTGCCCTTCAAGTAAAATGTTACCGATATTTTTTGCTTTTAAACTGTTTTGAAATTGTAATATACTCATAAATGTGGGTTTGTGATGCTTTATAATTTAGCTCTGCAGATTTAGTATAGTATGTGTGACGCTATATATTTTTTTTATACTGCGTTAATAGCATAACGGCTCCCTGTGTTTTGTCTGAGGAATGTTTGGTCACGGTCCATCAAAGCTGCACAAAACACTGACGCTTTACAGCTTAATTGGCTAACTTGCATTCAGTTGTGCTGACGTGAAGGCAGCAAGGCGAAGATGTGCACGCAGTGTGCTGCTTACACGTGGGTGAGGGGACTTTTTCTCCCAGTGGTGCAAGAGAACAAAGAGTGAGCCTGGCTATTTGATTGGTTCACGGGACAAGTGGGTAGCTGTGCCCCTCCTTTAGCCATTAGCTGATCACCATACGAACGTGCTAGTTTCACACAAGTCAAGTTGTTCCTTGTTTAAAACTTGCTTATATGCAGGTTAACTTTTGCACATTCAATTACAGCTCCCCTTTCAAATATTTCAGGCAGGTCTGCTAAAGCTGTTGGCGAACAGAAGTGGTATAAGAGGACTGTCGCCAAAATGGAAGAATCCCAGGGGAAATACTATAGGGCTTTTGTTTGCTGCTGCTGCTGGCTAATTCCCAAATGTCCTGCAGTCGGGATTTGCTCAGCACTGTTACTGTGGCTTACTGTCAGTTTACAGAACAGGTTTCTTCAGGATGCAGGAACGGTTAAATATTGGTTGGCTTTTTATATAGGCAGTGACGTTTGCCCTCAACCAGAACGTTTATCCATTCACATTTAGATAAGAGAGCCCAGTACTGTAATTACCAGATAACAGTGAAGGTTTTGTTTCTTTCCCTTCCAGCGTGAATGTATCTCAATGCACGTCGGCCAGGCCGGAGCCCAGATGGGCAATGCATGCTGGGAGCTGTACTGTCTGGAGCATGGTATCCAGCCGGATGGCCAGATGCCCAGTGACAAGACCATCGGTGGAGGAGACGACTCCTTTAACACCTTTTTCAGCGAGACTGGCGCTGGAAAGCACGTCCCAAGGGCTGTGTTTGTGGATCTGGAACCCACTGTCATTGGTACTGCACTCGCTCCTAATCTCTGCTATAGTACAACAGTGCTTCCTGTTGTCTGATATTTTTTTTTTTTTTACTGGTATACTAGAATGGCTAAGGACTGGGGTCTTGATCTTTCCTCAGATGAGGTGCGCACAGGAACCTACCGTCATCTGTTCCACCCAGAGCAGCTCATAACTGGCAAGGAGGACGCTGCCAACAACTATGCCCGTGGGCACTACACCATTGGCAAGGAGATCATCGACCTGGTTCTGGATAGGACGCGCAAACTGGTTAGCAATGTTTACCATGAACTTTGCAATAGAAAGCATCGTGTGCATGGGGGGGTGTGGTTGGATCAGGTATATATTGCATTGTGGGGAAAACCTGTTTTGTTATGAATTTTTATATTTTATAAAAGTGACCGCATTAAAAGAACAAATGCTAAATGTCTTTTTGTTTAGTTGGTTATGGTTGGGGTTGGGCAGGGGTTATGGTTAACATGTTGCTTTTTTCTTTTTTTTTACTTTTAGGCTGACCAGTGCACTGGGCTCCAAGGGTTCCTCATCTTCCACAGCTTCGGTGGTGGTACTGGCTCTGGGTTCACCTCCCTGCTGATGGAACGCCTCTCTGTCGACTATGGAAAGAAGTCCAAGTTGGAGTTTGCCGTCTACCCAGCACCCCAGGTGTCCACTGCTGTGGTGGAGCCATATAATTCCATCCTGACCACACACACCACCCTGGAGCACTC
>JAODJX010000103.1:2002462-2015714 GCA_026776945.1 Isichthys henryi | reverse complement strand
CCCCCCCCCCCCCCCCCCCCCCCCCCCCCCCCCCCCCCCCCCCCCCCCCCCCCCCCCCCCCCCGCCAGTGGGATATAGGCATCAACATGTGTTGTCGTAATCACAAAGGAAAATTGTAATTGCGTGTGATTTGTATGCAGGGTGAAAATAGCTTGCAGTAATTATTTGGGGTGGGGGGTTGGTTTGGGGTCGTTTTCAGCTCGCTTGTGGGTGTAATATTCCATATGGTAGGCTAGCTCACTCCATAGCTGGACACTGGGACCATTGACTGATGATATCAACACGCGTAGATAATGGTTTGGATTGAAGCCTCGTCTGATCTGGTCCTCAGAAAATCAAAAGCTGTTGGCCAGAAATGTTGTCTCCTTTTTTTCTATTGCCGGTATTATTTTTCAATAAAATGTAGTGAGGATGTTAGATGTTACCATTGGGAATCGTTGGGGACTGCATGAAGCATGCAAGGTCGTAGGGAACTCGAATATTCAAATGCTTTACATTTAGGTATAGGGACAAGCGTAGGAAATGCCATTAGTTATTAAAGGGGCCTTGTTATTTTTTTCCATTTTTTTTTTTCCCTTTACTGTGTTTAGTGTGTTACACGGATTTATGTGCATGTAAACGTTCTTAAGACCCAAAGAACATGCCGAATTCAGTAACTCTCACCACAGAAACCACGCCTCTCTAATCTATCTGAGACACATTATTGGAATTCCAGCCCTTACTTCTGTGACTTGGTGAGGTCACCTTATAATACAATCCTTATTGGCCATCTACCTGCAAGGATCTTTCTGCAGACTGCAAGACAGGGCATAATGTGTAGTGCAAACTGACCAATCAGGAAAGCTGACCAATAAGAGCACAAGGGGTGGGGCTTAAAGCTGTAACACCCATAGAGTTATTGGAGATGTACAGTATGAGAAAAATAATGTTTTTGGAACTTTGAAGCATGTAAATCTTTTCTAATAGACCTCAAAAATGTAATTATGAACAGAGAAAATTAGCATAATAGGGCCCCTTTAAAAGGCACATGCAGTGGTTTTGTTCCTTTAGGAAGAAGTTGTTCAGTGTAGTAGTGCATTGGGTCACACTTAATACTGCTTTTCATAGGTTTTGGGAATGGATTCACGAGCTGTCCTGTAAGTGGAGACTGCAGTGTAGCTGAGGTGGGCTGCATCGGCTCTTGCGTGCTCTAAAGTTAATGTTCAATTGGTCTACAGACTAGCAAGCACTGATTTTTATTTTGAATTCCTGCAAATGTTTGTCAGTCATGTTTAGTTGGAAACTTATGAATGTGGCAACCCTTTGTACCCAACATGTCAATGTAACCAAGCATGGTGTGGCAGAACTTTTGTGAACCGCCAGTCATCTGAATATTATCCTGAATTAAGAGTTCAGTCAACAGGAGTATGGATTTGGAATTAGTTGGGGAGGGGGGTATGGAACTTTTGTTTCTTGTAATGGTTTATTGAGACCAAGAAAATATCAACTGGGGAGTCCGGGTTTAGACAAGAACAGGATCAGTACCAGCTACTGCGTTTCAGAATGTTGGTTTCTTGCAACTCTGTAGAGCGCGGAAATCAGGTTACAGTATGTGAGGAAGACGACGATGATGAGGATACAGCTTATGTTGACCCTTTCTGTAATGTAACATTTTATACACAATGGCTACCAAACTTTCACGAATGGTCCCTCAATCTGTTACCCTGTCTCCTGATGTCCCCTGTCCTCTTTTCCCACCCCCTGTGGGGGCCTCTCCTTACCCTCGTTCCTGGTCCCCGCTCTCAGAGCCAGCAGCTGCGGCCGCCAGGGCCCTCTAAAATAGTGTCAGTGTTTAGTCTGGCGTGAGCCTGCGGGACTGATTGACAGCTGGGGTCAAACAAAGTCATTCTTTTGGCCCCATTCCCAGCCAGGCTCTGCTAGTGTTTAGCTAAGTGGTTCATGCTAGGTCCCCTTCCTGCAGGGGTAGGTGCTGGTCCCCACTGCGCCCTCGCCCATGGCCCCTACATAATAACCTCTCAAACCGGCAAGGAAAGAGAGGAACACAGCGTGCCGAAACAAAAGATTATTTTTTTTTGGTTATGAAATATAGAATTCGAACACCCTTGAGCCCTGGAAGTCGACTCGCCCTCCTACATAGGAAGCTGCGTAAAACTGGACACTTAGCGATGCATCAGTTCAAGGAGGGATTTTCTGTCTGACTGACAGTTTTATCTCTGGAAAAGTGAACCGGAGCCAGGCTATCATGAGCAGACAGCGTACCATTTTGACGGCATCCTCCTTCCTTAGTCCGTGTGTTGATTACTGACCACACGACCATTTAATAAAAAAGAAAATTAATAATATGAGTACTGTGTAAGAAGGTAAGAAGATTCTGTAGGGAGGGACACTGCATGATCAATAATCCCACCAATATCCGCTTGAATTCCTAGGTATAGAATGGGGTTTATTTTCACTACAGCCACTAGATGATTTCACCGTGGTCGATGTGATGGCCTGAGAATGCCAGCGAGCGTTCTGGCAGCTGTGGAACGAAGGCGAGCGCTTTCAGGGCCCGTTTCATCGATTTTTTGCCAGTCGAACCTGTTCCTTTGTTGCTGTGATTGCTCAAGGCAATGTTAAATTAGTGGTGGGGCCCCCGCTTGCTTGAAATTGGCCCTGAGCCAAAGACAACTCCGTTCGCCCCCCCCCTCCCCCCCCCCGGTGAGCTTTCTTAGAATAAAAAGTGCTTTATCTGTGATTATACTTCGTTCCCAAGAGCTGTGGTAACTAGTTGTATAGGCTTGTGATGAGGATTAGCAGCTCGTGTAAAAACAACCTTGGACGTTTCACTTTCCCGGCGAAGAATGCAGTTCAGAGATCCTCGATTAGATCACAAAGTGCATTATAAGCCAACGTTATATGTTTTCAAGCGGGACGAGTGAAGAGATTAAGGCGTATAAAAGCAGATAACGAAATACATGACACAACAGCACCTTGTCGCTCCAGATATAAGCGGTGATAGGGGGGCACAGGAACATAGTGGGGGGGGGTGCTTTTGGACAAACACAGGAAGGATTTTAATGTCATTCGTAAGTTACGTCGACACCGTTGGGCAAAGAAAAGTTCCTGAACTTCTCATAACTATATGGGAACTTTAAACGCATTGTTTTCTTGCTGTAGGGCAGTTCATAATGTGACAGAAATTGATCAGAAACATTTGACCCATATCATAGTATTCTTAATGCTACCCTGTCCTTAAGTAGTATTACAAAATAAGGGGGGGGGGGTGTAAACCTGCCAGCCCCTGGATGATGGGCTCCCCACTTGAGTCTGGTCCCCCCCCCCCCCCCCCCCCCCCCCCCCCCCCCCCCCCCCCCGCCCGCCAGACGAAGAATGTGGATTGCCAAATAGTTTTTTTTCTCTCAAATAATCAAGATATGGTATCATAAGCCACTGAACATATCAAAGCTTTCAGTATTTCATGTAGTTGGTTTGATCTTTTTTTTCCCGAGTTTGATCAAATGCATCACACCTTCGTAACCATGCCCTGTGTAGCAAGACAGAAACATACCGAATCATACAGGTCGTCATGTTAAGAGGAAATGCCGTTTTTAATAAATTTTTTGTCTTTACTGCTGCATGTTCTGGCAGTGTCCGATTATTTCTCCGGGAGTTTTCTGTCACTGCCAGTGGCTCTTAAGCAACTTTAAAAGAAAAAAAGGAAAGTTGTGAAGAAAAAAAAAGACATTTAAGGCAGCTGACTGTAAAGAATGCATCACGGACGTAGACTTGGGCTCCCTGTAAAATGCATTAACAAAAGGGGGGAGTGGGAATTAAAAACCTCATTCCTGATAATTGCAGGTTACTTCTTCTATATTATTGTTGGAGTGCAAGGGGCAGGAGAAGGTTTTGCAGGGTTGGTATCTGAAACAGCCCCGGTCTAAATTTGGGGTTGATAGGGGCGGAGATTGTGTAGGGGTCAGTAGAGGTTGATGGGTGAGGGGGCGGGGGGCGGATTGAGAGTAAAAAAGCTTCTGTAACTGGAGTATAAGTGAGAGACGAGTCTGATATACAGTCCGCAACACGCGGCGAAGTGTGTGAGTCATGAGCCTTGTCATATGTTTGAGTAATTGCTATGAACCCGCTGACTCTCCTCTGCGCGTGTAACGCAGCCCCGCGGCCAGCCCCCACCCCCCGCCTGCTTGACTACCTCTGGTACTCCTCTTGCAGAGGAAAAACAGCACTGAATGAGTGCGCCTCCACACGTGCGGAACAGCTCGAGCCAGGCCGTGTATAGCACATGTTTCTGCTCCCCTGTATTCCCTCACGCACACACGCACGCACACTGCGTCGTTTGTGTGTATTTCTCTGTTTCTCTCTTTTTCCCTCCGAACAAAAAAACTGTACTTAAGCCACATCAGATCGCTTTTAAAACCCTCAAAAACCTCTGAGTTTTATTCTCCATAGTCCGCTGCCAGTACTGGCCTTCGCTGAGATCAGAGGTAAAAATAAACAGCACGGTCATTGACTTAATCCAGGTGTTGGTCGTTAATATGTTTTCAATCACAGGTATCCTGACAGCAGGTCAATAAAAAAATGTTTACGCAATGCCAGCACAGCAGAGGAATTGTGCGCTTATCTCGCACAATTCGCTGCCTTCTGTATGTATCTTTTTTTTTTCCGTTGGTCGTCATTCCGTTTTTTCCCCCTCCTTGCTGGGAAGTTCATTTATTGGCTTTATTTATTAATGCGAAGACGTGGTTTTGGATACGACCGATGTTTACATAGCCATGGTACGGCGCTGTCTATAGTCTTTGACTGCGTTGACAGCGGACTCCGCGCTGCCCAGTTGGAGAGGAAGGAGAGGTACTTACAAACTCCCAAAAGCAGTAAACTTCGAAATCCTGAGAGCACGCCGTGAGGGGTTGAGCCTCATTACACCAGAACTCCAAGAGGGAAAAAAGGCAGATGACACAGGAGAAGAGCTTTTACAGCAGTTTTTACAGGCGAAACATTGCATGTGCGTCCTAAGGCGAGACAGGAGGAAACCGTTGCCAATGTAGGTGGGAGGTTGTATCTTAACCAGAGGCAGGCGCTGACTAATGGTCATGGGGTAGTATGATTATTTCATTTGATCTTTTCCCTTTAGAAGATGACCTTGTGGAAACAGACGAGTTATCATTTTCACCCTGGGACTGCACTTCAGATCTGGGGCAAAAATAATCATTTCTAAGCAGAAGTTCCTAGTTTAAATGTGCATCTCAAACCATGCATACATATTTCTGATCCTGATCATCTAAAGTTCCCTGTCACATTCAGCGCGGTGGCCGAAGCGATAAACATCGTAGCGTTTGTAGTGCTGACCGATTGGAAGAGTTAACAGAACTTCCGTCTGCGTTTGGTGCTGCTGGTTGGTGCAGCAGCAGTATGTGCAGGTCAGTGCTGGTGGGCGTCAAAC
Organism: Isichthys henryi; assembly: GCA_026776945.1. Classification (NCBI taxonomy): domain Eukaryota; kingdom Metazoa; phylum Chordata; class Actinopteri; order Osteoglossiformes; family Mormyridae; genus Isichthys; species Isichthys henryi. The sequence goes on along the minus strand of JAODJX010000103.1, from coordinate 2,010,277 downwards.
CAAAAGATAATGTCAAGAACAGCCTGTTAGCGCGAGATCGTCTATTAGCTGCAAGGATTGCAGGGCGTGCTTTGTGGGCACGATGTAATGGTAACAATTGCTGGAATTTGGTATTGCTTGCGAGGAGAATCACTCTCTGAGTCTTTCTGTCTGTTTTATTTCCTTTATTTATTTGTTTTTATGATCAGAACAGCACATGCATATTTCTTGCAGGAATCGCAACATGACATATAGATCGCAAGATTTTAAATTTTTTTTAAAGAGTAACCGAGTTGTTATTTTTGTACTTCTGGCCTTCCTGGTAACTTTAACGAGTCTGCCCATTCTCTCCTGACCTCTCTCATTAACAAGGTGTTTTCACCCACAGAACTGTTGCCGGCTTGATGTTTTTTGTTTATTGTATCGTCCTCTGTAAATTCTAGACACTGTAGTGTGTGAAAATCCCAGGAGAGTAGCCATTTCTAAGAAGCTGGAAATACCATGTCTGGCACCAACAATTATACCATGTTTAAAATAACTAAGATCACTCATCTTAGCCTATGTTTTGTTTAGTCACACTCTAACTAGACATCTTGACCCTCTGCTGTATGTATGCAGTTGCTGTCACATGGTGCGAAGTTTGAATAGGCAGCTTGTTTGCATTATCAAGCAGGGGTACCTAATAAAATGGCCACTCAGTGTATAAGTAGTAATTTATGGAGATATTATCTAGTCACGATGCCATATCTGCTCATGTTAACCCACATAAACCTTTTATTGTTCATAAGCCATTGGCCGCAGTGTGGTCCCATTCATCCTGGTTACCGTGCCATTTCATTGCAGGGCACATACATGCACATGTGAACAATTAGCTTAGCTTCATGTCGTTGGACTACGGGAGGAAACCCACATGACAGACTGAGAACAAGAAAACTCTACAAGCAATGGAGGAGGTGGCATTTGAACCTGCAGCCCTGTAGATGTAGCCATGCTTGCCGGATGCTGACCCTGACACTTCCTCAGACAGATCCCGAAGACCTCGGTACCTTGCAATCGCATCCCTTGTTATAAGGACAGTCTCGTATCCTGAAAGGGGAGTTCACCCATGACGTGATCCCAATGGGGCTACGGAGAGAGTGTAGCTGGTTGCTTGGAATAAGCTTTTTAACAGCGTAAACAATTCGGACTACCTGGTCAGACCCGCCGGGCCAAAAACCACGGTCAACGGAATAATTAAAAAACGCCGCGTGTGTGCAGAACATTAGAACTTTTATCAGAAACGATGGTTTAGGTATGAGTTTTGTAGCTGGATAGTCGGAGTTTGAGTTTTAGGGACACATTTGTTAACTGTATGGTTTAAAAATGCGTCGATGTTCAGTTGACACGAATTGACATAAGGCAAGCCAACTGAAATGAAAATGCAAGGGCATGCAGTATGAATTTATTTCACTCCAGAAAGTCATTTCACACTTGAAAATTATAAACTTGAACAGGCAAAGGCTATTTACAGAGCCACCTTCACAATTCAAAATGTATTATTTTTTAAATGACCATTTGGTTGTTAGGTAATGTCAAGGGTCACTAAATAACAGAAGCACCGTGAGAAAAGGGCCTCTATTTTGAAGTAACTAAATTAGAATCGTAAGCACAGATCCAGGTGGGTCATATTAGGTTAAATGCCAATTAGCATTATGTGTTACCTATAAAAGAGGTCCATCCATTAACAAGTGAGTTTCCCAAGCAACTGCTGAAGTTCCAGAGAGGCCAGAAAGTAAGCAATCGAATTGCAGGTGCATGGGTCACAAAAAAAAAAAAATGTGCCAAGGGGGATAAGGCATGCGCCAACCATGGACAAACTGCTCTGGCGTAGAGGAACGGCAGTCACAAGTCGCAGCCTGCCGACAGGGAGAGAGACAGACACTAAACAGGGCAGTTCTTAATCACCACAAAGAAGTACGACCTCAGAAATGACCAGAGAACTGAATCAGCACCTCTGTGACCCAGTCTCAGTATAAACTCTATATTGTGAGCTGGTACTTATGGCAGGGCTGCTATACAGGAACCATTTGTATTCAAGGCCGGTGTATAAAGGCACACAACCTGAAGCAAGGACCATGAAATCTAGACCCTTTTGCAATGGAAAATAAAGTACAGACTCCTCTACTTACAAATTTTCAACTAACTTTCAACTTACGAACTTTCAGACATACGAACGAAGAAAACTATAAGTCCAAATTGTGTTCAGTGGGCTTCCGTTTCCTGTCTGCAACATCGATTTTTTTTTTCTGCGTTTCAATTCCATCTAGTACGACTTCTGGCCGCTACTCCCGCCGTTCAGCAGCGTAGTGTGCGTACTCCCAGCATCCTAGTTCTTTGTACTTGCGTATACCCTTAAAATGATGTTGAATAACGACTTACAAATATTTCAAGTTACGTTCGGAACGTAACTCGTTCGTAAGTAGAGCAGCGTCTGTATTATGGTCTGAGTCATATTTCCCGCCTGGATGTTTCTGGATGTTTTGGAGAAGACCATTCTGTTGGACATCTTCTGGGAGTTATTAGACTAAATGATTGTTCTGCATGGCCATATAGTGCAACCTGAGTCCATTTTACAGGACTCGGTGCTCCCTTGTCATGTTCCCGTATTCCCCATTCATACCGCTAAACAAATTGTGGGGGTTTCATGAACACCAGGGATGAAGCCAGACATTTACATTTTACGTTTATTTGTCTAGCAGACGCTTGTGCTGGTATATCAGAAATACCTTCCATGGCCATGCTTAATTAGTACATATAAACATCACTGAACCTTCACGGCAAGTTCTGAGTGCAGATTGCGATGTAGATTCCCAGCTTCTTCATCCGTCAAAGAACTGGAGGCTTTTCTTCTCGAGTTCTGGTCCAGTATCCGACTACTTAGGCTGGGCTCATGTGTGGTCTAACCTGGGCTGTAGCCCTGGATCCTTGTTACTGAAGGCTCCAACTTCTTTACTGCTGATGGCTTTAGCCCAGGGTCCCCCACCTCCCTAAATTTGGCCCTCTTCAGTACCAAAGTTCAGGAGTGGTATGCCAACGTACTGAGAAAGATTGAAGCTGTTCTGAAGCGAAAGGTTGGCCCTACTCATTTTTAGGGTCTTGATATCAGTATGACATTAGAATGTGACACTATGTGGTTTACCCGTTGTATGTAACTTTATTGTGTATACATAATTTTGTTTCTCACACGTTTGACAAGCCTGTAATTGTGTAATGTATAAAAGCTGTTTCATTGGGAAAAAGTACTGTAAAATTTAATATACATACATTGCAAATGACTCCATTTTAATGCGGTCACCAAAAGTTTCCAAAGTACTTATTCGCACGCCTTTAAAACCCTTTTGACAGCCCATAATTTATGCAGAAAAAAAATTATTCTGCAACAGAGCATGTATTGTCCCACGCGTGTTGGTATGTCAAGTGGACTGTGAACGGTGCTAACGATTTGACTGGAATAGCGGTGCAATTTTCTCCTTGTTTTCATCATTTGCACGTTTACGTTCAGCTGCTCAGCTGACCCTTTTAACCAAAGTGACTTGTGAGTTTTTCCCCATTTATTGTGGCATACGTTTGTTCAAGTGCCTCACTGAGGGATACTACAGCACAGCCTTTTGTTATGAATCTACGTCTCTGACAGGTTTGCCACCTGTTGGCCCTACACACATAGAAAAGTGGAGCCAATTATGGAAAGTGTTTTTATAAATTTTAATTTTATAAATCCAAATCATTTTTTAAAATACTGAATAGTTTCTTTTTGAGTTTATAAAATGCCTCATATATTATTTTAATTATGCTATTTCCGTGTTATTTTATTTTTTATAATACAATTTTAAGCTTCAGTTAGTCTGAAGTAGCCTCCAGAAGCAGCTACTGGCTCTACTGCCAACGTCCCTTAATGTTAATTTGCCAGGGAGGAGATTCTTTCATACGATACCAATAAATGTACACAAATGACGAATTGGTGCAATTGAAAAACACATAGGACTTCTCAGGTTTCATTCAAGCACTCTTTGGGCTGATGCTCACTCGGACTGATGCCTTAGTGAATACATGCACCGGTACCCGTCGTCAGTCAAAATCTGTTGTCCTAGGACTTAATTTCCTCATTGTTAAGCTAAGAATACATGTTGGTTCTTCTGAAATTGTAACAGAGGGTTCGACTTCTGTGCTGCTGTGCACTTACAGGTGCAGCACTGAACCACTGCTTGATATTTACTGGTATAGATGAATGCTGATACAACGTAATAGCATAAACTGTCTTGGAGTCGTCTTCTAAATAGCCCTAAATAAAGTTCATCAGACCGGCAACAAGTACTGCGATGGCACAGAAAACTTTGCACCAGATACTTAAAATTTGTAGCAAATGATTCAGGAGTTTAAATGCGTTTTGCGTTATGCTAATCGAGTTATTTTCAAGCTACGTAGACAAGTTAACATTGCATACAATAATTAAAAAAATAATAGCCCATTTTTACTAGGATGTAAACAGTTGAGTTTTTACTATTTATTACAAGAAAGAAAATAATTTATTCTTGTTTATTTTTTCAGTCTATGCCCGGAGATAGCTAAAGGAAACCACCTGCTGTATTTCCATTGTCCTTGTAGCTATCCGTGAGCCAAGCAGTTTTTTTTTTTTTTTAATTCAAGGTTTGGCACTTGGTGTAGCTTTCGGGTGACTGGAGAAAATCCCTGTATCCCTTTTCATGGAGCCTCTTTGTCCCTCCCTTTATTAGTGATTATGATTACGCCCACCTGGCCAATCTCAGCCACTCCCTCTTAAAGAGAAACTCCAAAACAAATAAAAAAATGAATGATTTTTGGGTTTTTTTTCTCGTGTTGCAAACGCCGTGAACACTTCGCCTTCTGTAATGTCATGTGCAGCCATAAAATATGGAGCTTCCACCACAATGGAAAACATCTGATTCAGTTCATAGTTATGTGAGCCCTTTGCTCTGTTGTGGGATTTCTAGGCTTCTGCCAGTAAAAAGTTTAACCTTCGAAGCTCGTCGCCTCTCGGAAAACCCTGGCAGGACTACAATCGAGGCGTTCTTGTCGTTGGCAAAAAGGGTACCCCCTTTAATAAGCATGTCAAATATGAGAGTTATGCAGCCTGATTTGCTCCAGCTGAGAAGAGTGGGTGCACAACCTCTCTTGCCATCCTGCAGCCCCCCCCCCTGGCTGTGCAATGGGTCGGCAAGAATTTCCTTGCTCACCCAGATTTCGGGGTGTCATTCGGAGCTTGCTGTGTGGCTGTGCTTTCACATTGGTCTACTTGAACCGCAGGCTACTTGAGGGGAGAAGGGAAAGGTGCATTATGCACAGAATTTATTCCTTTTGCTCTCTGCATGAAAAGGAGCCCCCCCCGCCGTCCAGGGGGAATGGGTGTTCTTCTGAGAAATGAAAATATTTTGGCATCAGAAATGACACTTATTTAATGTCCAGGCCCCGTATTACTTTAATGTGATTCTTTATGCCCTGTTCCACTGAGCGGAATCGCTGACCATCTGTGAAAGAGGCAATGGGGCACCAAGAAAAGTGCTAAAATGCATTTTAGATAAGAGGCTAATTTTATATTGCTCTTGTTGAAGAGCACAACCATGTTTTTGATCTGTGCCGGTCTTGACAGTACTTTAAAAAAAAAAAAACAACTCCAAATAATTTGCATGTTCTAAGACCGTCGACCTTCTTTCCATGTAATGTTTTAATTGCTCTGTGAAGGGGGGGTTTCTCCTTTTCCAACGTGCTGTTTATTGTACACGACCCAAGAATTTGGTCTAAAAAGAGGGGGACCTGGAAACGCGTGAATCCCGGCCCGTCATTTGGGCCGTGAAGAAAACTGCACAACGCAGTCCAACTCCAGAGGTCCTCAAAGCGAATAAAGTCAACGTCCATTATTTATTTGGTAAAACCCAGTTATGTCCAGCTTAGTTTCCCAGTCAAGAGATGCTTCAGATGAAAAATGAGAGGCTTTTCCATGTCGGCTCTCTTCAAAGCTGTACAGTGGTCAAGTGTACGACTTTATGCATCTTCACACATTTATTCTGTCAGACATGGCGTTACGGAGGTGAGCTCGTCAGCCCCTGGGAAATTAGCGCCAAACTTTTGATCACTGGAAAACTTTTCAAGCTGCTATGTGAGGTTTATTCTGTAGCCACACAACTTTCTGTTTGTGTTTTATGTCTAGATTGTCCTGTTTTTACTTATATACTTAACTTCTGTTGGACGTCTCCGGAAAAGATCACCTACTGGTGACCTCACACACCCCACATAGGACTCTGATTCACACCTGATTTTGCTGGGTGGGTAAAATGTCCCTTTTCCACAAGAAAATTCCAATAAGGGGACTGAGTCTCATGGAAAATAACAGATTAATTTGAAAGCCTGCAAATGAAATATTTATCTTAGTTGCTGTAAACAAACATCTCAGGAATTGTGTGTATATATATTTCAGCAGTTTATGTATGAATAACATGAAATGAGAGCACGTTTTAAATCTACAGGGGACATAAAAAGTGTTTTGTTTGTAAGAACTTAACAGAAAGTTTTTTTTTACGTAACATCTCATCTCTGTAACATAGTTAATTGGGTAGCAAATACATTGGGGTGCTGTGTCTAATTATGAGGAGAATAAAATGTCATTTTTAATTTAACGTCTGAATGGAGAGAAACTGATAATCTGAGATAGGTAGAGAGGTAGGGAGCTTTGCTGCAGGTGACCTATGAGGTGACAGACATTGCTTCCTGCTTTCCCTAGAGAATACTTTACAATGCCTTTTAAATGCTTCAGAAGAAAATGTTGACCTTTGTTTAACTGTGCGGTGAACGTAGCCCCATTTGTCGAACTAAAGGACTCCAGAGTTCCATGCCAGAAACAGCAATTACGTAATCAAGTAGCAATTACTCTCAACGCGGTGGGTAGGGACTAAATTTGTCTATAAAATAAAAACAAGGAACCAGAATGGGCCTGTGTGCGTCCGCTTACGTCTCCCGTGTGAGCAGAGGGATTTAGGAATGGACGCATTGCGAGGACAAGATCGCGTTTGGTGTTGCGCAAGGCTCCAGCGTTCGTGATGACGTGACGTCATGGGAAAAGCGTGCCGCTGAGCCGGGCCCAAGCTCGCGCCCGAGGAGACGAAACCGGCGTCTCACGAAGACGAGTCCGGATACGCGGAGCCGGTCGAAGTCAGACAGCAGCGCGTGAGCGGATCTTTAAACAATTTTATATTAATTAAAATGTAAAAATATTACCCTGCATAATTAACGGCTAAAGTTATATATAATGCAACGTTTGTTCCACCTAGTAAAGCCATAAGAGACGAGTCGTCATTAAAAATGTAACTTAATTAAAATTTCAAAGCTAATTTTTTTCCTTGCTTTTTTTTTTTTTTTTGCTCACATCGTTCTTTTAGAAAAAAAAAGTTTTTGAAATTTTTCTCTCTCTGTGGCTCAACATACACAGACATATGAGCAAGATTCAAAAGACTCTTGAGGGTGACCCAACAGTGACCCTCCTGGTGTAATGAATCACAAGCAGAACTCTGTGTTATCACCCCATTAATGAATTTCAGTCCTCACTAACGCTATCTCAAAGAGTGCCATTGTGCCTCTGATTGGCTATGTTAACGCTCTGCATCCCTGAATGACTGGGGGTGAGGCCTCGCATGGGCCAGCCAAGTTACCAGCACTTGCGCTCCTGCTTGTTCACTCACTCAGACACGTGGGGTGGACAGAATACTTGTAAATATTTATTTAAACGCACTTTCCTTGATGTTCGGGCTATCTCCGTGTTGGGCGGGCGGG
>JAODJX010000103.1:1963953-1975084 GCA_026776945.1 Isichthys henryi | reverse complement strand
CCAGAGACACTCCAGTCAAGTCAATGCAGAAACAGGACCTCCAGACACCTGATGGAAGAGGCTTCTGGGACTTGGCTAATCCAAAGGACACGCCACAAAGCAGCCCCCTTTCGAAAGGTCACGGGGATCAATCCGGTCGAGCCTAAAACAAACACACGGCCACCCGCTGGCCCGGCGCGGCGATGGGTCCCGTCCCTGACAGGAAGGTGATAGATCCTGGGAACAGGGCAGGTAGACGCCCACAGACACCGAGTAAGAGGTGTCTGAAAGCATTGTCTTTTCAAATGCAATTTGGTTGCTTAGAGCAGCTGTCTAAAGGCAGCAGTCTGAGCTGGGCAAGGAAGAGCAGACAGTGTCACTAAGGCATGATGCACTTTGGTGCTTCAGTCACATTCCGGTTAGGTCGCAATTAGAAATTTCATTAAAGTTCATTATTGTTTGAAATCCCCACGACTGTGTGCAAACCTGGCCAAGACTGTCTCATGTATAACCATGAACAAAACCACAGGGCTTATCTAGGCGGGTCATGCTTCTGCTCCCGATGCCAAAAAAACCTGGAAATCATGTAAGGCAAACGAAAGCAAAGTGCGTCCGGGGGGATGCTCCTGCATGATGTACTATGTCAGCTGATGGTTAACCTAGTGTGTTCCGTCGATTGTGCACCTACTGCTCTTATTTGTGACTTAATGTATGCTTAATTTAGTTATGGCTACAGTACCAAAAATCATTCTTCTGTTGCCCTTGTTGACCATCTATATTTTTCTGCATCGAGTGATCAAAGGTAAGAATAAGTTAAAAGTGTGTGATGTCCAGAGGAGGTTGGTGATGTGCACTGAATACAATAATTAACTTCGATATCACATGCTTTTATGGACATGGAAAAACAACACCACTGTTTATATCTAACATTTACAGTTAATCTGTGTGTCTGTGTTCTCACAGGAATTTTTATTGCTCTAAGCTATTTTTTTTTTAATTTCCGAGGGGGAACACAGGATATGTCATTTGTAATTCAGGAAGATAACTTTTTTTTTTCTTTCTAATTATTGCCCCCAAAATTGTTATTGTTGAGTTACAGAGTCTTAGTGATGAGATATCAGTGTGGTACATGATAAACGATCAAGACATATCCCAGGTCAGGCGAGGAAGTCAATAAGATATGAGAATAAACTGATTTGTTATATGCTGTAACATGCTAAAATGAGATTCCCCAGACCCTGCAGAGATCTATTTTTTAGATCCGGCTGAAGCTTCAGCAACAGCACAGAATAAAATCTGAGAAACCTGTGTGGCAAATCTCTCATCATGACAGAAAAGACAGGGATCTTGCTGCCACTGACCCTTTCCTCTGGATTTTCAGATGAAAATTTACATCTGTAGAAAACACAGTTCTTAATTATTTATAAATGCTCTTACTTTCACGGGCAGTTTTCCAATAAACCAAAAAAAAAAAAACATTGAACCCTGAAGGCAGAACATACTCAGGGCTGACAGAGTTGCCACAATTCAAATTCTGATTTATAGCTAACAAGACAAGAGCAACAGCTGAAAATACCCACAAGAGGTCTTCTAGTTATTCATTTTAAAAATGATTGGTTTCACCTGCATCCAAGCCCCGAAGATAAATGTCTCATGCACAAATATTTTGGTCAAAAGAGCATGAACATTTTGGACACCCAGGTGAGATTTTGATTGAGGTAACATGGATTAATCGTGCTGTTTTAGCACGGCTGATGAGATTTTCTTCTCTGCATAACATGGGGTCTGAAAAATTCTTCCCTTTGACAGCAAAGAGTCATATATCATGCCGCCGGTGAGAATACTTCGTGGGAACACGCTGATGGGTTGTTTGTGAAACCGTGGTATATAGACATCGTTTTGGGGTGGGGGAATAATATCACTAAGAATCATGAAGAGCAAACCATAAATCAGGGGGGAGGCTGTTTCTTTATCTAGTATTGTTATATCGTCAGTGTTTTAACATGTAACAGGTAATGGTTCCCACAGATCTCATGCAAATGGACCGAGAAAAATCGGGTACAATCACACCAAGCCAGTATAAATAGCTACTGGTGATAGTTCTCCACCCAGATATACCTTCCAATGATCAGATTCATTATAGAAATATTTTGGCTTCTCCCCTATGTCACGATAAATATCACGAGTGGAATAAGACAGTATTTTTTTTTTTAAATCTGCTTTGCATCACTTTATTATGGGACAGTGTGATTTGGCAAAAGGGGTCAAGCATACATGTCTCCTGATGCCAGATTTACCCCATATGAATATACGTTTTCTGCACAATTGAATTTATGTTAATCTACTGTCAACATGGTGAATTAGCCAGATTTGTCTCGAACAGCATTTTTGTCTTGCCGCTGTTTGTGTGTTTGTAATGCTGTCTGTGGCATTCAAATCCTACCAAAAGGCACGGCGGAGATCAAAATGCATGACACGGGATTCGTCTACAGTCTATATTAAGTCGTTAGAGAAATTTACTGCAAGGGATTACAGATCTGTGACAAACTTCCAAAAAGGTGTCAGAGGCTAATATGGCAGCGGCGTGTAACAAATCGGTTGGGTCTTCATCCAGTCTCCGATTCAGTCTCAGTGTTTAATTGCTTACCATAAATAGGAGAGTAGCTCAGCATTGTTGTAAGGCTGCCATTAATGGTTTATGAAGTTTTGTCTCTCTCTACCCACCTCAAGGCAAAACTTAACCATAAACTGCTTTGTATAGTTAATTTTTCTAGAGATAATAAAAGTGGAAAAAAATAAATAAAAATCACCGATATCCAGCTGAAACAAGCAATTATTTCTAATGGGACAGTAGGTCTTTCCAGTGGAGAAACTTACAGCAGTGCAACAATGTAGCTGTTCCATGTTCTATTTTAATACAAAGGAATATTTACCCCAGTCTTTTACAGGGTTTATCCAGGCGTGTGGCCTGTGCTGTCTGGGATAGGCTCCAGATCACCTGCAACACTAACAAAGATAAGCAATTAGATGGGTGGGTGGATGGGTGGAAATCCATCCTTCCACAACTGCTTATCCAAATCAGGGCCAGGGTGAACATTTAAACATTTTAATAAATTTTGATTGGTGGACAGCTGAAGTGCTCCATTTGGGCAGGATAGCTACAAGACAGCAGTGATACTTTCTCCGTGGTTCAGCCATCAGGTGATCTGCCAATACGTAATGTCTGCCAGTTAATACAAATTGAAACCGATTGATGAGGTCTATTGATTTCAGCTAGAGGAGCCACCCAGGCAGTCTGTAAGAATACTTTCAGTGAACTCACAGGAGCTCATTGTGACCTGCAAGAAAGGGTTAGTTAATTTGTTAATTCTTTCTGGTTTGTTTAGAAGAACTTATATAATGAAACTAGCAATGTAAAAAAAATTACAAGCTTTTTTAAATCTTTGGTTTCATTTTGTAACAACATTTTAAAAGGAGCTTAACTGCCTTTCTTGCAGTTAGACTCTGTATAGTTAACTGTTAGCATATTTAAAACAAAATGGCCACCACACACCAGCGTCACACAGAGAGAATTACATTGTTAGCAGATATTCCCTCAGTGCCCATTAGAATGGTTCCCTGTAACCCATTTGCATGATATCGCAGAGAGTAATTTTCCACTATTACTGGTCATAATCACCTGAGCAGGCGAAGCTACGTAGGACGCAGGCAAGCGACGAGAATGTGTTTTTCGATATCTTCACTTTAGGTCAGCTGAAAGTGAGTGACGGGCATCGGGAGATGATTCCCAAGTAGTGACGACGTTTTGCAAGCGAGGCACGTTCTGCTGGGATGTGGACAAGCCACTGGGGGCTGAGGCATTAAGAGGCCACCCAAGGTGTAAGTACAGGCCAGCTCTAGTGCATTACTGCTATTGTATAGTAAGGCAAACATTAGTATTTCTTTGTTTATATGTGGTAGATAATCACATATTACACAGACAGAAGAGGAATTATTGCAAGGATCCATTTATGGTCAAACACAGAGATTGGAGATATAAGAAGCTCAATCTTTCTTGAATGTATTTACTCTTACTGCTGAATTTGTTTTAACAAGCCGGGTTTTCAAAGGAAGGGTATTATATGTGCTGTCGTCTTTTCTGACCTTAAAACACTCTGAAAGTTTTCCCGTTTTACAATTCCGTGAGAGACGCCCATAAACATATGGAAAGAACTTTATCTCCATCTAGTGTTAATAATTCAATATTGCCGGTACCCTTACGAATAAAAAATGGAGGCGAACTGGGAAGCAAGATTGGTTAAGTTTCTGTCTAGACATTAATTCTTCTTCTTTGTTATTGTTTAGAATGTTAATAACATTGGTAATGACATCTGTATTTCATGTAAGTTCAATTGTAATGTGTTCATAACGCCTGATAGCAATGTGTAAAGAGACTTAAATGCATTATTTTGATCCCTATAAAGTTTCGCTCTAAATGCAGAATATTAAAAATGGAGATTTTACAAACTTGTCATAGACGATTTTTTGATTATTAATTTGCGGATATTTTTGGAAAAAATGTTTGAACTGATTTTAATAGCATGTTAGTTTAACGCAAAAATACGTAAAATTTGACTTTTGCTGCCATCTCGTGGTCAAAATTCATGACGCACACTTCAAATGTAATCTTTCGTGGCAAATTTTAAAGCGATTTGCTAAAAATTAGTGCAAAATCAGAAGAGTCAAGAGAATGCTATTTAACTTACCCTGCACCTGTCCAAAACTGAACCAAAAATATTTTCATGTTGCTTATAGGCCCATTAATTAGTGTGGTCTTTAAAAACTACTTATTAGGATTACGACTGAAAACGCAGCTATAAAATACGTGCCTGCAAAGTATACCTTGTGTGAATTTGAGCCCCGTTCATAACATGACGGCAAGTCATTTATATCGTGGTCACGTTTTACCAGTTCGTTCCACCGAGATATATAAATGTCATCGTTAGGTCATGAGCGGGCCTCTATGCATATTTCGAGTGATAAAACAGAATTATGGGTCATACAGTCTCCAGTTAACCAATTAAGAAAATCAACACAATCTACACATTGTGTTTGGGAAGTTACGAAAGCAATCTATTACAGACGGAGGTGGAAAATTCAGGTCCAGAAGGAACAAATCCAGCACAAGGTTTTGTTCAACCCACCAGCTGAGTTTAAAGAGTCACAGTTACAGAGTACTCAACTGGCTAGTTAAAACAAAATCTTGGTCTGGATTTGTATTTTTCTGGACCTGAACTTTCCACATCTGTCTTTAATGGACTACTTTTGTGAGTAACTTCCCCAATACTATTGTCATTATCGTCATTGTTGAAATGAAAGGAAGAAGCAAAGGAAGTCGGACCTCATAGAGCAGGGATAGGTAACCCTGATGCTGGAGTGCCTGTATTCAGCAGAGTTTCTGTCATAACTGATGACCTACTATCTGCTGAGATCAGATGTGGTTCATCAGAGACCAGGTAGGATAGAAAACCCGGATACTAGCTCTCCAGGATCAGGGTTGCCTACTCCTACCTTAGAGGTAGTATCATTTGTCATTGATCAGCTTTTGGGACACGGAAGACTGCATGGCTATAGTACCATGAAATGCTTCTCACGTTAAAACAAAAAGCCTTTCTGTATCTCGCTATAACGATAATATTTTCCTGTTTTACTGCTATACTTTCAACCATTAAAACGGGGAAAGGATTTCGTTATAAAGAGAAAACGGCCAAATTTGTCATGATGGCAGGAATCCACTTCACTGTTTCCTACCACACACAAAAAAATAAATAAATAAAAAGAAGGAAGGAAATAAAACGTTTCTATTGGAAGTAAAAGAGGCGAAAGCAGATTTATTTGTGTAGTCAGTCCATCCGTCGTGTCAATCCGTAGTGTTGACTGCAGGAAAGAAAAGCGTGTTGTGAAGTAACAGGAACTTACAGAGCAAGTGTGTGAAGAAATGAAAGATGATAAACGCGAATCACATGATGGAAGTGCTTTGTGTTAACACGATATTGCGGAATCAGCCTGTAACCGGGAGGCTGGGGCTTAATGATTAAGAAGAATGAATGGAGCGAGAAATGTCGGGGAAGAAAAATCTTCATGAAAGTGCTGAAGTGCCAATCGGTGCTCTGCTGATCTTCCAAAACTGTAGGCGCTGCTCTGTGCGATATTATCAGAACATTTATCCCGAACTGTAACTTCGCTTTCTCCGTACAGGTGGAACGGGAGTATAAAGGAAATCCAAAGTTTGGGTGTTAGAAAGGGTGGCGTGTAATGGGTGAACAGGGGGTTGAGTGTTGTGGACAGACGACCTGTTTGCTGCCACGACTGCAAATTAGGATGGATGAAAATAATCATTTCTATAAAAGTTATTGTAGGAGGTTTTAGGACTGAGCTGTTTAGCGGGAACGTGACAAAGAGAGAACTTGTTTGATGATTAGATTCTCAAGTTACCTGTGAATATAGGCCAGCCATTAACTGCATTTGGCACTAAAAACGGTAATGAAATAATAACAGTGTTATGTAACCTAAAACGTTTTGCTAGGATAAGAGAGGCCTAGATACGTCATATGGAGGCTGCAGCTTCAGCTCCAACGTTAGGGACTTCGGCAAAGTGCTAAGTGGCAATCACTCCATTAATACATACAGGTGCTTTGCATAAATCGCCAAAACAGATTTTTAATGCATTAAGTTTATTTTTCAAGTGTACTACGGTGATTCAAGGTCAACCAACTATGAAAGTCTGTTGCTTCTGAGAGTGACAGGGTTTTCATTTTTAAACTGCAAACCATCTGACCAGAAGGGTGCAGCATTTAATCACATAAATGCCCGACATTTCACCCAATGCTCATCAAGAAAAAAGATGTCTAAAAATGTCTTTGAATTAGCTTGATCTCTCTCTCTCTCTCTCTCTCTCTCTCTCTCTCTCTCTCTCACACACACACACACACACACACACACACAAATTTTGCAATGTCTCCTATTATTTCTTTCCCTTTTGAGGTGATAATCAGTTCTCTTGCTGCATTTTGGCCAGAAACTTTAACCAGCCTACGAAAACGCTGTGTGCTTGTGGCTGGAGAATGGCGGCATTTTGCCCTGGTGATGGATAACTTGTTCTTCCCTCCATAAATGGCCCGTGTGCATCCAGAAATTTAAAAATGTCTCTCTGGGTTTAAGTTTCAGTCTTTTACCTGACTTATTTCCATATTTGAGCCTGGCCCATATGGAAGCTGAGCCCGGCAGTCCGAGGTCTCACAGCGCTGACGCTGATCTGCCTTGACCTGTCCCTTGTCTTTCTGGATACCATGGTGATGCACGCGGCCCTGCAAGCTGTTAACACTCTGCTGAGCCAGACTTTCAGCTCCTCTGGAGTTTTGGAAAACGCAGCACATGCCCAGCGCAGTTCTTAGGGTGCCAGGCATGACACTGTGTACGGCAAGGGTGGTATTGCTCTGTTGTCCTCAAATGATCCCCACTGAGTCCCCACCCTGTCCCCACCCTGCCAAATTAAATCAGACCTTCCGCTCAAATGGTAATACTGCACATGGAATAGATGAGGGGGGGGGGCGGACACTTTATCTCAAGCCTTCTCCCCCAGGGTGCACTACTTGGGAGGCTTGTTTGTTGTTGGTGGGCAACAGTTTCTTCGTCATGGGGGTGTGTGGGGTTTTCTAAAGGAAACGCAGGTGATTGATGAGCCATAGAAAAGAAGGGCAGCCTGGCACAGAGCTGATAAAGCAGTGAGATGCTTCATCCATAATCCCAAGTGTCCCGGGGCATCCACTGAGGATTGCCTGGACCCAGCCTCACCCAACGCGGGGACCACCTCATGGGCATCCATTCTGCTGCCTCTGCGACGCCGAAAGAGAGCAATGGTCTTCATTAACTGGAAATATGCCATTCGAATTCAGAAGCAGTGAAGCCCTTAAGGCATTGCCCTCAACACTTGGCTCACAGTGGGAAGGGGGGCCGGATATTCGCACGGATGTCCGGTTAGCAGGCTACAAAGATGGGCTGCTAAACTTTACCCGAAAACTGAGACTGCTGACAGCACAGTTTTTAGCTTTCAGGACCTTCACTTACTTATCCTTTGTCTTGGAATATTTAATTATGTATGAATACAGTGGAGGGATCTTATTAAAAGCAAGGGTGTAGAATTTCAAAATTGGTAGGAACCAAATCATCCCTGAACCCCACCTCCCCCCTAAACACACACGGTGCTTCCACAATATTGGTAGAGACATGTCCCTACCATCCACATTGTAATTCCTCCACCCCCCACCCCACTCTCCCCACAGCTGAAACTCCAAAGTATGGCAGTGGGGTCCGTTCAGCCGTGATGGCAATGGATTTCAATCCAAAATTATGTATGCACCATAAAATCCTAATATCGCAGAGGGGCTCCAACCAATTAGTTGCTCAAAAGGGTGGAGTGTTTCTGAGTGCCAGCATGACATGTGTTCGAGGTAAGATGGAATTTTTTTTCAATTCAGCATGTGTTATTAGCTATGGCAGTGATCGTTCTGAACAAGAATGCAACTGTCCCATAGAGCGATCTATTCATCTCCTAATCGTGTTCTGAGAAGGGTGACGGGGGGGGGGCTACAACTTATCTCACGTAGCAGAGGACATCAGGTTGGGTTACACTCCAGACAGGATGCTCGGCTGTCATGAAGCGCATACAGCACAAGCTAATTAGCCTGTCTGCATGACCTTGGACTGTGAATGGAAACACAGGGAGAAGATGAAATTCCGACAAACAGAGCAGGGATTCGAACCCCCAGCCGCAGAGGCAGTACTGCTCTCCACTTTGTGTCTTTCAAAAGAGATAAAGGGTAAAGCAACATCACTGAAAAACTGCCAGTTATGTGAACTCAGCTTCTTCTCCTACTTACCAACAGTACTGCATTAAAAAGGAAAAACCCAGCTGGAAATTTAAATGTTCTTTCATCTGGTTCTGAGGTTAATCAGGCTGTGTGGGAGGTATGGGGAGGGGGAACTGAGTACTCATTTGTCTGCTGATCGTGGAGGTGCTTGTTAGCATGCCAGGTGCCAGGTGAGTAAGAAGTTCCATTGATCTCTGGAATAGATGGAAGCTACACGTGAGTCGCCACCAGGAGAATGGTTTCCTGGTTCTGGGGCTGTGCAGCCAGTTGTCGCCAATGCATTGAGGAGGTCACCCTCGCAGTGAACGCAATCCATACATCTCCCATGGGTTTAGAACACTGGGAGCGGAACATTCTAAGCTCCATATAAATCACTGAGCAGCTCTTCCCCTCAGTGAAAGTGATCCGTACATCTCGCATTAGTTTATAACAATGGAAACGGACCGTTCCAACATCATTATAGATCACTGTGGAACTCTTCTTCACAGCGAAAGTGATCCACCCATCATCTGTAGATATCGCTGCATCGGCGATCAGTGTTTTCGAATAAACATCTGCTTTTCTGTATCCCTGAACGGTTCAGTAATCAAGATATTCTCTCTTAGGTGAAATTGCTTACATTTCATGACCACCTTGGTGGGGCTCGAAAGACAGCATTAGTTTGCAATTATACATCGCCAGTCTACCTTTTCTAATCGCATCTTAAAGAATTCTATTTTGAAATTGCCGGGAAGGAACGAAAGGACTGGAATTAATTCGGCCACTTTATTTTCTGTATCGCTTTTCGTTTACTGCGACCTTGTGGAGAAATGTCACGCACCATTTTATACATTTACTACTGTCATAAAAAAAGAATATTTCTCAGGACTTTTTGTAATTGGTGAAGCGTTCCCAAGCTATTAAAAAGACATAAAATAATAACTTCCTTGTTGTTAAGCCATGTATGACAGACGAAGTTTATTAGTTTTCCTTGTCTCCTCACGTAGCATATTTAGAAAAATAATTTCCAAATAATTTCCGTAGGAAGCCAGTAACGCTTTATTTTGTGTGCAGAGTCACGTCGTCACACTCTTTCGTTTTTTTTTTAAAGCTGCATGTTTACATTCATGTATAATAAATCTTCCCTCTCGTCAAAAACACGGAGCAGAAAACAAAGGGAAAATGGTGAAGATGGAGGTGATTTCAGAAAAAGCACTGGAGCCAGAATTATTGAAATCTTATGGGGTACGTTTTGCATTTTGTCAGTCCGGTTCTGCTTTTGTGTGCTTTCCAATCGCAGGCAGCAGGCACCGCGGTCCATTTAAATTTCACCGACAAATGATTCCTTTGGCCAATACTATGTTTAAATGGTACACAGCATAAACAGAGAGCTACATAACAGAGCTCCATTGTATTCTGGATAACACAACAGCAAAACAATTTTCAGTGCCCTGCCTTTGAATGAGTAGCAAATAAAAATATGCTAGGCCCCAGATTCATGAAACACGAAGGGGACCAAAACTCTAAAGTGATTTAACAGAAATCACTCTAGTCAGAGTCAATTCAGATTCTGTGAATGTTTTTTTTAATTATTATAAGAAGCGTGTTTTGGGCTGTGTTTTGCTTTGCGTACTATTACAGTATATGAAAGCAGAACCTTCAAAGCAGTGGGATAGCTGAACGTGAGCTATATATCTGCCATGGCATACTGACATGGACTCCATTTGACATAGCTAGCTCAATTCGTGATGTCTGTATTTCTAAGTCAATTCGGGTTGCAGTCCCACGCAAGGCCACCAGAGGGCTGCCAAGAGTTCAGTGTTGACTTTCAGCAGTGTCCGGTCGCTGACCCCTATTTTAAAGTCTCTATAAAGGCCTGGACCATAGTGATTCTCACACATCAGCAATATATCATCCTGCATCTCATCATAATTATTCTGCAAGCTGTTAGGTTATTCTTTGAGCCCTCACGTTATTCTGTGACCCATTAAGTTATTCTGTGAATCCTCTGGTTATTCTATGAGCCTTCAGATTATTCTGTGAATCCTCTGGTTATTCTGTGAGCCTTTAGATTATTCTGTGAGCCCTCTGGTTATTCTGTGAGCCTTCAGATTATTCTGTGAGCCATCAGGTTATTCTGTGAGCCCTCAGGTTATTCTGTGAGCCCTCTGGTTATTCTGTGAGCCCTCAGGTTATTCTGTGAGCCCTCAGGTTATTCTGTGAGCTGTTAGGTTAGCTGTTTGTTTATTCTGTGAGCTGTTAGG
>JAODJX010000103.1:1950020-1963853 GCA_026776945.1 Isichthys henryi | reverse complement strand
CAGGTTATTCTGTGAGCTGTTAGGTTAGCTGTTTGTTTATTCTGTGAGCTGTTAGGTTAGCTGTTTGTTTATTCTGCGAGCTGTTAGGTTATTCTGTGAGCCCTCAGGTTATTCTGTGAGCCATCAGGTTATTCTGTGAGCCCTCAGGTTATTCTGTGAGCCATCAGGTTATTCTGTGAGCCCTCAGGTTATTCTGTGAGCTGTTAGGTTAGCTGTTTGTTTATTCTGCGAGCTGTTAGGTTATTCTGTCAGCTGTTAAGATATTCCGTGAGCCGTTAGGTTAGCTGTTAGGTTATTCTATGAGCAGAGGTGGCAATTTCAGGTCCAGAAAGTAAAAATCCAGACCAAGATCTTGTTTCAACCAACCAGTTGAGCATAAAGAGTCACAGTCACATAGTACTCAACTGGTTGGTTGAAATAAAATCCTGATCTGGATTTTTACTTTCTGGACCTGAATTTGCCACTTCTGTCTGTGAGCTGTTAGAATATTCTAACAGCTTACAGAATAACCTATGAGCCATTACGTTATTCTGCAAGCTGTTTGGTTGACTGCTTCCACCATGTTGCAGATTAATTGGAACATCCAGATTGTGCATATTTGACCTAGAAAATAGCTAATCATCTTCTACATTTGTCACAGCAAACATGGAAGGTTTCATTAAAGTACTGTTGTTGTGAAAGGTCAAACAAGCGCTCATTTAATAAAAGCTATGAAAAGACAGGGACCTTAGGAAAGATTTTGATATTTTTAGTTGCTTGATAAGGGTGGGCGTGGTAGCACAGTGGTTAGCACTGTTACCTCTCACTTCTGGGAGTTTCCAGTGTGTGGAGCTTGCATGTTGCCCCTGTGTTGTCATGTGATTTTCTCCGGACATGTAACACTCCGTGTAAATAACCAACAGGATCAGCTATTCTAGCGCTTCTCCTCGCCGGTTACCTTGGTCAGCAGTACCTGCCTCCCCCAAAGCCTAAGGTGATCGGTTTGGACTTGGGGACCACGTTCTGCTCCGTGGGGGTTTTCCACGCAGGGACCGGCGACGTGGAGGTCATCGGCGACCAGGAGGGCCGGAAGAGCATTCCCAGTGTGGTATCGTTCACCGCCACGGACATCCACGCAGGCTACGAGGGGCAGGAGCTGGCGGACAGCAATCCCCACAACACCATTTATGATGCCAAGCGGTTCATTGGGAAAATATTTGAGCCCGAGGGGTTGAAAGAAGAAAGTTCCCGTTATCAATTCAAGGTAGTTAACTGGAAAGTCCGTTGTTTTATAAATTATACAAAACTTCTATGTACAAATAATTTAATTTTAAGCTCATGGGACTTACACAAAAATGCTCTGAGGGCTGAAAGGAAGATGATTGGCTCAGAGAGATAACCAATCAGATTGTAGAGGAAGTGGGTCCAAGCAACTAGAGGAGGCGAGACCAACACAGTGTATCCCTAGACAGTCCACATTTTTGCTCCCTCCTGGCTCCCAACACACCTGTAGCAGGGTTGAGAAACAGTGGTATAACCCACCCCAGTCTCAACAATATTCTCTGGTCAACGGTTGATATATATCAGTATACTTCACACATGTATGAGCAGCCTGCAGATAAAGCTTTTGTTTAAATGTCATTTGAAAATTAATGAGAATCCAAAGAATTCTTTCCCAGAAACCCCCATATGCTGATTGTATGGTGAAGTCATCGGTAAATAAATGCTGAGAACATTCCAGACTTCCACCACACAGTTTTTGCTTTACGCCTTGCATATTTACATATTTGCATAATATTAATGCTTCATGTTTTTTGCTGTGACAGCAGGCTTCACATACTATTCAGGGAATGGAACTAGATAAAAGTACTGGCAGACTGCGGAAAAGGTTTTGCTGCACTGCCTGAAAATATCTTTAAAACATTCAGTCCTGTAAAATGTTAAATGGATACCATCCCAAGTTCACTTTTGATGAAAGCATCTGTAGTACGTTCTTGATATTACCATTCCAGCCTGACTGTTGCGGAGTGATTGGCATTCCAATGAGTTTAGAACATTCTAGAACATTCTACTCCCGCACACTGCATGGAGGCTGCGTGTTAAGACGTCCTTCATAGAATTTACGAACTGTTTTTTTTATCTCAGTGAACCTCCTTAGTAACTGCAGGCAAATATAACAAGAGAACCAAAACTAAAGAACTCTGTAAAACCAGACAGGTAGACTTCACACTGAAAATGTTAATGATACAATACAAAAAAAACCTCATTCTGGTATTGTACTTGTTTTTTGTTCTATAAATGGTCTATACTGTACTGTACCATTGTCTAAGATCCTAGCCTGCAGGATACAGTGACCCCACCCTTCAACTTCCATCCCTTTATCACCCCTCTTGGGCAACTTGTCTTCATGTAAGCTACGTAGGTGTTCATCAGGGTGTGGCCAGGCCTGCAAGCATTCATATTGCACAGACAGGAAAGTTGCTCTGACTTCGTAATACTTAGTAGTCTTGTCAAACACTTTGAAAAAATATTTTTCTCACTTACCACTTTAGGTTAGTGTCATACAAATTGATTTAAACTGTCAACTGAAAAAAAACTTGGCATTTTCCGCTTCTTTCTTATCGGAATGGTACACAACACCCCTGTCCTTTCACATTCACCATGTCTGCTCCACCAGACAGAAGTAAAATGTTAATTCTATGAATTTTTAATGGGGATGCACACAGTTTAGGCGACCCAGAAAATGGATGGTGAAAAATGCCAGACCTTCTGAGTGACCTAGTTGGTGCAGACAGACTCTGGTTGCTGCAGTGTTTACTTCGTGGCAACTGTAGGCTGAGATACCTGGACAGAAAGCTGTGTATGTAGCCGGTGCCAACTGGGAGGTGAGGTAATGTGAGGAGCAGCTATCATCTGAGAGGACAACACCCTGGAAGACTTCACACTCACTGTCTGCAAGGCTTCTAGACATTCACTAGCAATGGATTGCCGACTTCGTGCAGAAGGTAAAAATAATCAATCAACTTAGGATTCCCGTCAAAGAATCAAGACGCTTTTTTTAAAAAATCTTTTCGGTGAAGTTCCTTAGTAATTATACCATTCCAGCCTCACTGTTCCAGAATAATTGGCATTCCAATGGGTTTAGAACATTGTAGAGTTCAAAGTATGTTGTGAACTTACTGTGGGGCAGGACTATTGGTGCCTAATGAAAGAAGAGGACATGTGAGTTTCAACACATAAGTATCTATCTGACGGGTCAGCTGAGGTGTCAGGGCTGATGCATAGCAGGAGGACAGGCCTAAGCCAGAAATGACACTGTCTGACTGAAGCTTGATCCTCTACTTACTGTATATTTGCACCACTTTCATCTGATATTATTAGCATTTCACCAATCCTTCCATTCATCTTCCAGCCACACATCCTGGGTGGCTGTGGGGGGCAGCATAAGAGTATAAGAGTGTAAAAAATAAACAAGTAATCAGAAATATGGCATAATACAAATAACACTATGATATACATTATCAGAATAGGCTGACAAAATATAGCAAATCTCATTTTTAAAGGTCAGGAATGGGGGAAGCGCCCACTTGCTGTCAAATAAATTGATTTATAATGAGACAAAAATGACAGTGATAATGTGGGCCGGGGAATGTACTTTCCCTTTATCACTGGCCTGTAGAGTAGAGACAATTGAAATCTTTAGATCTCTGTCTACAGTGAGCTGGCGAGAGGTGGAACGACAGTAAAGGGCTAGATTTGGATAGGCGCTTGCGTTGCCATGGCGATTGATTACCTGCCCCAACTCTTACCGCGGTTAATGAAAACCAGCTGGCCCTGATTGGCCTCATTTTCTTATTAGGACTTACACAGGTTCCGCTGGGTTGGTCTGGGAGACTTTGGAAGTCTGGGAGCTGCTTCTGGTGAGTAATGTGGGTTTGGTAGATGGTTTGGGTCACGTGGAACTTTTCCCCTTTGCATTCACTTTGAATTCTGTGCCCTTGACCTTATTACATACTTGTATTTTCTTCAGCAAGGTGCTACATTTGGTTGAATTGTGATGTGTGGGATCTCCTCTTCTTGCGTATTGTATAATTCTTCATGCGGTTGGCATTGTTTATTGTTACTATGGTCTTATTTTGTTATTTTGCATTAGGGCTTGGGATGCATACTCAAGCCCTGTGCTATTTTGATATGATATTGCTGGGACTTCTCATGGTACCTCAATCTGCACTGTGGTTTGCCATCAGAGGAATGCAACTCTGTCACTGCTGATATTCAGGAGAACGTCGGCCACACACATCTGTGGAGACGTACACATCTGCAGCAGGTTCTAAAGTGTATTAGAGATTTTGCCTGAAGAGGGTGCGAGTTGCTGCTTTGAGACTTTGTTGGTGTGTATCTGTGTGATTTGCAGAATCATTCTCTCTGGCATGAGTAGGGATACTGGCCTGATTTAGCCGGTGAGCCCCAGAATCAATGAGATGTAGCCCCTGCAAGCAGTGGAGGTGGGAGAATTAAGGAGGATGTGGAGGAGGGTCCTGATGTGACAACTTTTGATTAAGTGATACTTTGGGAGATGCTGTGCTGTCTGTGTGGAAGTGATGCTTTTTTTTTTTTCTTTTCCTCCAAGAGAAACTATTCATCAGTTTTGGTTTTCAAAGCTTAGGCTCTGGCAAGGTGGTGGTTGATGCCATGTGGTGTTTGTCAAAAACGTGTCTTGTTTTGCTTGAGGAATCCTTGTTTTAGTCTTATGTGGTGGGAATTGGGGTAGGGGATTTTAATTGGCATAGATGTATGTGTTTGTATTTTTTTGGAGAGTGGGTGCATTGTGGGCTGGTCAAAATGCTGTATCCCTGAAGAAGCGACTCCCATCGCAGTGTGATGAACAAACGCCAGAATGACGACTTGTAGGCCCTTTGTAACTCCTGCTATGGGCAAGGCCCAACGCGAGCGGCATCCTGTATGCTTTTGGTCCTGGCTGTGTAAGCTCAAATCATCCAGTGAAAGGCGACATAAATCCTAGAGTAAATTTTTATTTTTGGCCCACACACAACTGCCAAGTCCCATATGTAAACAAGTGTACGTAAGCTATATGCAGGCTCCCAGTTTGGGAACATTCACTTCCACGGTCCTGTTTGGAATCCTGGGGAAAGGAGACATTTCTGCGGAATGCCATTTTTAAGTTGGAAGCTCATGATCAGACCTTCTGAAGGACACACAGTAACAATCTGCAAAGCCGAGTTTTAAAATTCAAATACGCTTTAAAGTTTTTTTTTTTTGCTGACATTGCAGTTGTTTTAAAGTTTGCATGTGTAATACTTTTCTCTTTAAATAAATCAGCCTACGTAAAATACCACCTTAGACAACCTGGCATGAAACTCCACACAGGTTGCGCGCTAACTAACCATGTTTTTGCACAGCAAGAGATCTGCAATGCCATCAGGGAGGCCTATCACTTCTGCCGCGGGCCTCCGCGTAAAGCCCGGACCAAAAATAAAATGAGTGAGATGTTGGTTCTAAAAACGCTGCGCCCCCCCCGGACCATGTACTTTTCATCCACACGACTCGCTCTTCCAAAGCCTACTCTGACACTCGATTTGAGAATTACGAATCGCGTCCCACATTTCTTTTTAGCAGGGCCATAAATTGCATGAGATGCAGTGGGTTTGGCTGTCAGAGAATAAAGGTTAATACGGTACCAAAGTAACATGTATTTCCCACATTTGACTTGGAGTACCTACTCATCATGTGGGGAGGTGCAGTCATGCATCCCTTCTCCATAATGTACCTTCACGGTGAGCCGGGGCTTCTACAGGAAAGCAGTGATGCACGGCAAGCTACACCTTGGAGGTGTGTTATACATAATTCACAGGTTAAGAGGGTTAAGACTTTTTGCACGAATACCTTTTTATGGACGAGGTAGCTGCGGAGAACCTGAGCTCCGGAAACGTGACTGACGCTGCTGTTACGCTGGTGGCTTGGATTTCGTTGTACTCTGTGAGACAGGCACTTTTTTCTCCTCTGTGTGTCTCCATGCGCTGTTTCTCTGAGGCAATCGTCCCCCTGTGGACCCCAAAAGACGCTGCGTCATTGGATACTGGTCGGCACCCCCAGCCTGGAAAGAGGTGTTCGGGCTAAATTATTCAGCTCTGAGTGCTTGTAGTGCTGACACACTGATTTGAAGGGGAAAATTAATATTGCACAAGCAGAGGGGGTTAATAATGAGTCGAAGGCAGAGGAAATCACGCAGAAAGTTAGTTTGCTGCATGCCACTGTTCTCTCCATCAATCTCTGCTGCCATAGCAACTACAGTTTTCCTGTAGAGTCTTGCTGTCGGGATTTTCTTTTGCCAGTGTACATAAGTGCAGGATGTCAAGGGTGCCACCTGCAGGTCAGTGAGGTGTATGGCTCTTTGGTGTTAGGCGCCACTTCCTGGTTCACTGACACATGGGCTACAAGAGCACTCAGTGCCTGTGGGATCCCAGTGTTGCTTAAAAAGAGCACCGCTAATGAACGGCGGTCAGTTCGATTATGTCTGCGACAAATCCGCTGTGTGCCAAAAACAGAGGCATAAGGCATCTGGGACGTGCCGTGATTGTTAATGGGGAGGCCTACAGCAAAATTCCTCCTGTGATTGGTTCCCAGACCATTGTATTAAAGTTCTGATTCTCCCAGCATTGTCAATAGTGGGGGGGGGATTACTTGGTCGGTGATTTTGTGAAATGAGCTGAAGCTGTAGCAGAAAAAACACAAAACCAATGTATGCTGAAAGCATCTCGTACAGAGTGATACAACAAAACTCTTTCTCTGTCAGAAGCTTCACATTTCCGTACATCAGAAGAACGTCAAAGACTGCAGCAAAATACCAATTGACAAATGACCCAACAGAAGCCGGCTGGGAGCTCGACAGGGGGGAAAAAGATGTTTTGGTCAACGCTTGTCCATCACACACCATTCTGTTCCAAGCTACGGTAATGTGGGAAACTCGGCACATTTCAATAAATAAGCGAGCAAGTTAATTCTAAGCAGCGAATGCTTTCAGATCTTGCAGTAAGTACATGCAGCTGGTCGTCTGCACTTGAGGAATGCGGGGACAAATAGGATAGATCATGCGGTGTAGGACGCTGTGATCTGTGAAAACCGTACTGAGTGCCATTATTGACAGATGTTTTCTTGAATCGTCATTTTTAAATCAAGATACAGGAATTCTGTAACTCCTATAGAAATCCACCCACCTTTTAGGCTGTGTGTGTGTGTGTGTGTGTGTGTGTGTGTGTGTGTGAGAATTTAAACCCACAGCAGAAGAGGCAGGTTCCTAGCAGCGAGCAGAGCAGTCTGGTTTTCACCTAAAGAAGTCTATCACCGACCACGTCCTGGTACTGAGGGTTGTCATCGAGCACAAACGCGAATATCGACAATGTTGTCTTTTTTTTTTTTTTTTAAGCATTCAACTTGGTTGATCGAGTTGCCCAGTGGGAAGTCCTGAGACTTCCGGGGTCTCCCCGAATTTGCTGGACATCATGGTCAGCCTGTGCATTGGTACTGTGGGTACTGTGCAGTAGAGCCCTGCATTGTGACTGGGGTCCCGCAGGTCACAGAAATCTCGTGGGAGGGGGCAGGTAAAAATAGACAGTGGGTCCCAAGATTTTTGGCAGGGTGGAGAATGTAACTGATGTCATTTTATTTTGTGTTATATATTCGTGTTTGTTCAGAGCCATTGTATTAAATTGTGATGTTCAGCTAGTTTGAATGTATTTCTGTGAAATCGGGTTCAGGGTTCTCTCTTGTTATAAGCTGATCTTGTTTATAATAATGTGATTTAAACATTTGTTGTATAAATTTGGTTACTGTGTTTTTTTTTTTTTTTTTTAACTGCAGATATTTGCACATCTGATTAGTTGGGCTGAGTTTACATTTATTTGCGATTCAAAGTTGAGAGATTTTTGTTGAATTTGTTTTATTCAGTTCTTGTTCTACTGGAATAAAACATTTAATGCATATAAACTTTTCATCATACAGCATCTCCGTTAATGGATCTGCGTGTGCGGGCAGGATTGGACAGAAATATTGCGGGAGTGACAGACAGTCAGCGGTGGCGGCCAGTAATGGTCAGAAATTCAGTGGAAGCAGGACTAAAGCAACAGTTCTGTGCAGGGAGAACCTCCATCTTCTTCCCAGTTGATCCCGGGGTTTGTCAGATGTGTGTTCTTGCTCCTCCAATGCTTGTATGGAGTGGGTGTTGGGCAGGGTCGTGGGGTCCCAGTGGCTGTGGGGTGTCTGTTGGTGAAGAAAGATTCACTAATAGTGAGTCTGCTGATTTTGTGACCTTCATAGTGTCAATGGAGACTCTGTTCAGGGCTCTCAAGAGACTGAGCGAGGAGTCTGAGTGTCTGAGTGTCTGGGATCATGAGTGTCCTGGATAAAAACCAAGATACAGGCCCTTAATTACTTCTTGGGCACAGCCATCAGTAGTGTGTCTGTGGGGGGAGAGAATGTTGACTGCATCCAGAGGTTACCTTACCTTGGCTGTGACATTCATGTCTCTGGTGACTGTTCCTATGAAATCAGAAGACTGATAGGCAGGTTGCTGAAAGGGGGGGTGTGGCACACCTAATTTATAAGAGGACGAAGGTCCAAGTCTTTAGAGTCCTGGTTCTCCCTATTTTGTTGGACGATTGCGAGACATGGATGCTGTCCAGTGAGCTGAGCCGAAAACGGGATTGATTTGGTACCGTGTCTGTTTGGAGAATCGGTTGCTTACGGAGAACCAAGTAAAATGTGTGTGTGTGTGTGTGTGTGTGTGTGTGTGTGAATCATTATTTAGCTGCTGTTGTCTGGAGCAGCATAACTGGCCATTGTGACAAAATAAAAGGTGTCTATTGTCGTGTGTTATTGGTAAAACCCATGCACATTGTGAGGTGGTGGGGGATAAAGGTTTGCTTATGGGTTTGGAGGAAGTTGGAAACTCGAGAGTAAGACAGAGGTGTAATAGAGAAAGACTGACCAGTAATAACCTGTCACTGTCCTGGCTGGGGAAGGAAAGGGTGTCAGAGGCTTTTCGCTGTGTGTGTGAGAGAGAGATTCGTTTTACCACTCTTGCCCTGATGAAGAATTTGAAGAAACAAATGACGTTAAATGAAACAAACATGGTAACCATTTCACTCGCTCTCAGGGGTCGATGCCACGGCAGACACTGTGCTTTCAAATGAGATTTTTACCGTGGACGTGGTATTTCGAGACGCAACTTATGTGGTCTTTACCACGTCCGCAGCAGAATCTATAAACGTGGGCATGTTTGTATGTATAGAGAGAGGTAGACTATACCTGCTTTCAGTGGCTATACTCACCTGACAAGTTCATAATGCCGATTTTCCTTATAGGTTTCATATGTAAATGAAGGCAGGGTTTGCTTGCTGGAAAAAGCACTGGTTTTTCATTACCATGGGCTGCAAAATACCCAGTAAGGAGACGTCGCAGATGTAGTCTTGGTGGGTCACCTGGCCGGCCTTCGCTGCTAATCGGATTTCAGTCACGCTGCTGTGCACACCTTTTAAAAATGACTTGGCAAATCCCAGCAGGCCATTGGGGAATCTCCATTTTACAGCCCTCTCTAGCATATTGGGCTTTATCACCCTCAACATCACAGCAAGAGCCAGACTGACTCGATTTAGAAAGCATATTTTAAGATGGGTTATTTTCTATTCAAGCGAGCTGCCCGCGCCCAGGCTTTTTGGAGGGGGAGGTACCTAAATGGGTTGGGGGTGGCTCACGGTAAATTTTGCTGACTGGGCAGGCTCCACTCGGCACCCCCCATCTCAGATGTGTATCTTACATAATGACTAACGGTGTTTTATGTCATCCATAACTTGGCTATGGAGTATATTTTGTCCATCCATCCATCCATCATCTGCCACTTAGCTTGGGCAGCAGTATAAGCAGGGATGCCCAGACCTCCGTCTCACCAGCCAGCTCCTCCAGAGGAATTCCAAGGCGTTCCAGGTCAGCTGAGAGATATGATCTCTCCAGTCTGTCCTGTGTCTGCCGTGGAGTGCCCTCCTGCTTGGCCGCAAACACCTCCCCAGGGAGCTGCCCGGGAGGCATCCTAGACAGATGCCCGAACCACCTAAACTGGCCCCATTCAGTGTGGAGGAGCAGCAGCGCCACCTTGAGCCCTTACTGAATGTCTGCGCTCCTCATCCTATCACCCTGTGAAGGACCCATGGCCTCAGACAGTACATGCTGTAGGTCCCCGGCCGATGTCACAGAACCACATCATCTGCTGAAAGCAGATCCAGAGACCCCAAACCGAACCCCCTCCTCTCCATGACTATACTTAGAAATTCTGTCTATAAATATTATGAACAGAATTAGTGACAAAAGGGCAGTGACAAGTCCAACACCCACTGGGAGCGAAGATACTAGAGGGTTCATGGGAGATTTCCCAACCAGTCTGCATGTATTTTGTGGCCTTGGAAAAGGCATACAATCATGTCAAATGTTAAATATTGACGAAACAGGAAATATTTAAGAGGATTTTTTTTTCTTCAGTCAATATAAGATCTACTAGATGCTGTAGACCCCAAGTGTAAGGGGGAGAAATTAAATGCATTTGTTCAGCTTGGTTGGATGTAAATTATTTTGTGTATAGAAGAGCATTCTAGTGGCAAATGTGTAAAAGCAAATGTCATGTTTTTAGCAAACATTTTTTTTCTGTATTACAGTAACCATAAACTTAAGCCGAGGTCACTTCCAGTTCATCTTAAGTCTACCCTGACAGCTGTGCAGTAGAAGACTTAACAGATTTTAAAGATTTAACGGCCAGTTTTATTAGTACTATTTCATTTTCTTTCACATTTGAATAGAGTAGCTTATCCTGATGAGGCCTTATTAGGTTCTGAAATGTCTCATCTGCTCAGCCAAAGTTTTTTTTTTTTCTTCATTACCGAAACATACTTCTGAACTGCAGAAAACTAGTAGATGCAATGTTGCACTTTTTTGTGCGTCCCTGAATATTCTCTCGTTCTTAACTAGACTGAAGTACTTTAAGCCTTGAGGGAAGGAGCTTATTCTAAAATTAGGGAGCCGTCAGGCAGCCCAGCTTTTCGAAAGTCTCATTACCAAGATAGCTTGCATGAAGATAATGAGCTATAATTCTGCTGTTCTAGTACTAGTGATGGGAAGTTTGGTTCAATTTATAGAACTGATTCTATCAAACTGTTTGTTTTTAAACCAATAAAACGGGCGATTCGAAGAGTCGTCTGAGAGGGGGGTAATACATGCTGCTGCATTTTGCTCAGTTACTTTTACTGAAAATGCACGTTTTATTAAGTTCTTTTTATTATTAAATTAATAATTGGTGACTCTTGTGAATGTATATCAATCACTTCTGGACTAATTAAATTAAACAATTGCATAAGCTCTAGCATTTTAAATATAAACGAACAATCAGCCGCCAATAGCCTGATAACAACTTGAGCATCTTATTTTTTTGTAAACTTATCTAATGCTGTGTT
Source organism: Isichthys henryi (assembly GCA_026776945.1). Lineage (NCBI taxonomy): Eukaryota > Metazoa > Chordata > Actinopteri > Osteoglossiformes > Mormyridae > Isichthys > Isichthys henryi. Next base: position 1,952,361 of record JAODJX010000103.1, on the reverse strand, counting down.
CCATTTGAACTCATAATTTCTCTCCCTAGTCAGAAATTTCAATTGGAACGTCCTATAAAGTTGGAATTCTGTCTCGAACTAGGAGGAATTGACCTCAGAATTCAAGATGACTGCGCCCTTTATCAACAGAAGTGAAAGCTGTAGTCTTGTACTGTTTAACAAGTACGTCTTGCTTGTGGCTCATTAAATTAGTCGTACAGTCGTGGCCAAAAGTTTTGAGGATGACGCAAGTATTGGTTTCCTAAAATTTGCTACTGCAGTGTTTGTAGATCTGTTTGTTAGATCTTTCTATGGTATACTGAAGTATAATTACAAGCATTTAATGAGTCTCAACAGCTTTTAACAATTACATTCAGTTTATGCAAAGAGTCAGTATTTGCAATGTTGGCCCTTCTTCAAGACCCCTGCAATTCACCCAGACATGCTGTCAATCAACTTCTGGGCCAAATCCTGATTGATGGCAGCCTATTCTTGCACAATCGATGTTTGTTTGTTTGGAGTTTCTCAGAACTTTTGGGTTTTTGCTTGTCCACATGCCTCTTGAGGATTTACTTCTCACTGGGATTAAGGTCTGGAGTTTCCTGGCCATGGACCCAAAATGTCGATGTTTTGTTCCCCAAGCCACCAATTTATCACTTTTTTTGTCTTATGACATGGTGCTCCATCATGTTGGAAAAGACATTGTTCATCTCCCAACCATCCAAGAACAGTTTGGTGAAGTTGCTCTCGGAGGATATTGTGGTACCATTCTTTATTCATGGCCTTTGTTTTTAGGCAAAATCGTGAGTGATCCCTTGGCTGAGAAGCAACCCCACACATGAATGGTCTCAGGATGCTTTACTGTTCGCATGACAGGACTGATGGTAGTGCTCACCTTTTCTTCTCCCGACAATCTCTTTTCTGGATGCCCCATACAATCTGAAAGGGTATTCATCAGAGAAAATGACTTTACCCAAGTCCTCAGCAGTCCAATCACTGTACCTTTTGTGGAATATCAGTCTGTCCCTGAAGTTTTCCAAGCTTCAAAGAAATAGTGGTTTCTTTGCTGCCCTTTTTGACACCAGGCCATCTTCCAAAAGTCTTCGCCTCACTGTGCATGCAGATGCGCTCACACCTGCCTGCTGCCATTCCTGAGCAAACTCCTGCCCCAATCTTTCTTGTAGATTGATCCTGCAGCTGAATCTTTAGGAGATGGTCCTGCTGCTTCTTGGACTTTGTTGGGTACTCTGAAGCCTTCTGCACAACAATTGAACCTCTCTCCTTGAAGATCTTGATCCCATAAACGATTGATTTAGGTGCAGTCTTACTAGCGGAGTATCCTTGCCTGTGAAGCCCTTTTTGTGCAAAGCAATGATGACTGCACGTGTTTCCTTGCAGGTAACCATGGTTAACAGAGGAAGAACAATGATTTCAAGCACCACCCTCCTTTTAAAGCGTTCATGACTGCTATTCAAACTCGATCAGCATGACAGAGTGATCTCCAGCTTTGTCCTTGTCTCACCAGTGTTAACGAGAGAATTACTGAAATGATGTTATAGGTCCTTTTGTGGCAGGACTGAAACGCAGTGGAAATGGGTATTTTGGTCTTAAATTCATTTTCATGGCAAAGAGAGACTTTTCAATTCATTTCAATTCATCTGATCACTCTTCATTCTGGAGTATATGCAAATTGCCATCATAAAAACTGAGGCAGACTTTGTGAAAATTTAATATTTGTGTCATTCTCAACTTTTGACTGTGACTGTAGTCTGTGCTAAATGTAAGTGAAAATCATTTACTGTGGTACCTACAATCCGACAAGTTAACCAGCTTAGAGAAATCATGCTTTTAAGAACAGGTCCCTGGTACTGTTTATGGCTTGCCGATTGTTATACTGGAGTGTGTGTTAGACGTCATTCCCAGTTCTAAGCACCCGACCCTCCAAAGTAAATGAACCCAATATAAGAAGCTTTCACTAAAGGCTAAAAACCAAAACCAAAGCCACTACATACAAGAATAGAACAAACACTGTTCACAGATGCTATTGGGATTGGCACATTTACAAACCGGATCTTTCAACTTCCAAGTAGGGAAGCGCAGACTGCCACACTCTACAATGAACAATACCATGCAGCTAACTACATTCACATCACACACACACACCTAGGACTGAAAGTGCAATGGTTTTTCATATAGGAGGCTGTGCAATGTTCTAATTGTAATTTCTGCTGCTGTCAAACATTTTAATTTCTGCTGCTACCAGGCATCTGAAGATGTCCACATTTGTGTCAGTGGCGGCTACTGGTCTGTCAAATAGGGGAAGCTCATTTTCGGCCTACATCATAAAATTATCTGTTTATTT
>JAODJX010000103.1:1902979-1924766 GCA_026776945.1 Isichthys henryi | reverse complement strand
ACTCCATATCTGACAGAGCTGTCCCTCCCTGATTCTGATTTAACCCCTGACCTTAGTCACCAGGGACAGGAAGTGGATCAGAAATGCTAAGGTTAGGATGTGGGGGAGGGGGGGGACTGTGAGGGACAAATTGGTCAGATTTACCTCCAGGGCTGTGACTTTGCTGGCCATCCCATGCTTATCCCAGTCGCCATAAACACTTGAACCGCCCTAACTGACATTAAAGGAGAGGACACAGGTGGGCACGTACGGACGCCTGCGGGCCACAGACGGCTTTCCGTCACCCCAGCACGGTCTGCCGCAGCATGGATTTTCTGTACGCTTGTTCGAAAATTGTCCGGAGGAATGCAGTGAAGGGCATTAGCTGCGGAGTGGGAATTCCTATCTGACACACATGGCATCTCGTACCTGGGTGGAGGTCTGTCTGTGTAACTTGCTGGTACCATTTATGAGATGTAATAACCCCCCCTTCTCTGTGCCCCCCCAAGCTAGGATTGGACCCCATATTGCCTGTATACTCCTTGTGTTCTGTGTCATGTCCCTCCCCACCCACCCACTCTCTCCCCACCATGTGACCTGATTCCATCACTTCACCATTGCAGCCATCTTCATCTTGGCTGTGGCTCACCTCTCTCGCACCTGCAAACCATCAGGGTGTCCACGGGACTCTCCAGATAGCCCCCCCTCCCCTAGCAACCCCACTTTTTCTGGTGAGTGTCTTCTTGTGGGCCTGATGTGCTGACTCACAGCTTATACATGATTACATTCATTCAACCCTCAAATTTAGGCTCCTGCTGCTTATCAAGACAAAAAAATCCTGCTCCTCTTGGACAGAGTAAGTTGCCAAACACCACCCCCCCCCCCAAAAAAAAAAAATAAGATAAACACACAAGTGTCAGATAACATTGACGACTGGAACATCCTAAAATTTACAGGGCAGCATTTATTGATCGATCGATTGATTACTTTATCCTAACCCTCCCCAGCAGGACTCAAACTTCACTTTCTCACGCTTGTGATGTAGGAGGGGCCGGCAGTGTCAGTCGATAAATCACTATAACGCCCACATTATGTGTTTTACAACATCAAGCTGTTTTCCCCATTTCCCCCCGCGCTGCTCGTTTCCACTGACCCAGATGTTCCCTCCATAGGGCTCGTCCATATATCGTACGCATTTACCTTCAGAGGAGCTGTCCGCTGGGGCTTTTTTGTCTCTCTGGTAGTAGCAAAGATTTAAAATGTCAACACGGAGAGATTTGGCACAGACGATACCCCTGGGGTGCAGATGCATGTGGGAAGGGCCGAGGTGATGGGCTTCGGTGAAATTCTGAATTAATGTAGGACTTGATTATGGCCCCCATGCTGTGTGCTTGTAGGATGGTTTCGGTGTGTTAGGAAAAAAAAAAAAACAAGCAAAATGAAATCACCTCAGGGGAATAATTACAGGCAGTCCCTGGGATATGAACATCTGACTTAGACAGTTCGTACTTACTACAGTAACAGCCTGCCGTAAAATTGATTATTAAGTTAAAGTGCAAATAGAATGGTTAGTAATGACAAATGAATGCACTATTTTGTGATTCTCCTGAAAACATCGAAAGGCTTCAGCAATTTGTTGGCAGCACTGTTTGTACTTTAACTACTGTAATTTATTACTATTTATTAATATTATTGTAATGTTAACTAATAATACTGGGGTGGTGCAGTGGTTAGCACTGATGTGTCACACCCCTGGACCAGGGTTCGAGTCTCCGCCATGGCCCTGTGTGTGGATATTACATGTTCTCCACGTGTCGTCGTGGGGTTTCCTCTGCGTACTCCAGTTTCCCCCCTCAGTCCAAAAACATACTAAGGCTAGTTGGAGTTGCCGAATTGCCCACAGGTGTGTGTGTGTGTGTGTGTGTGTGTGTGTGTGTGTGCTTCGTGATGGGTCGACGCCCCATCCTGTGTTGTTTCTTACATCCTGCCCGCACCCCCAACCCCCCCGGGCGAGGTCGGTGGATAATACAAATAATATCATGTACAGACTTTGGGAACAGCTCTTCATAACCCGGGGGCTACTTGTATACGGAATAGCCATGTGTGTTGGTGGGGACACTGGTTTATTTAATATCCCAGCACTCCAGCTATGTATGGGACAAAGTAACAAGTGCAATAGGTTTTTTTTTTGTGTGTGTTTTTTTTTTCTTTCCCCTTTTTTTCAATTATGGAATTAAAGTACTACAAAGTGACTCTTGGCTGTAGGTTAATGGTCTCCATTGGGCAAGATTTTCTGGGAATAAATGTACGCGTCTAGCACTGCGATTTATTGCTCAGCTGAGAATTGCAATTCCCAGTTACCTATTTTTACTGAGAAGTCGCATAATGAAAGGAATTAAGTGCATGAGGACTGAGAGCAGCCTGACATAATTAAGTTTATGAAAATATTTCCAGAAATAATTGTGCTTGCCTTGTAATCAGGACAAGGCAAGGTGATTGCCTGATAAGTATTACAGTAATTTGGAGGGAGATTAACCAAAAATGCTGCCTTTAACAGAGGAGGGGCAATAGGATATTCTGTAAATACCTTTCAGCATATTTTGAAAACCTTTACTTTATAGTTTAAGTCATTGCTGCAATTTGTTGCTACCTGCATGTAAATAGTATAAGACCTTATATACCCAAGGGCAGCTTTCTTTTTTAAAGGAAAAAGTGAATTAAGCATGCTAGAAGGATTTGTGGCTGACTGGGCTCTGCAGGAGAGAGTACAAAGAGAATCCTTTTGTCTGTGGATCCCGATGGAACACCTGGATCAGCTTTTGTGCACATCAGAGAAGAGCATCACACATCCGTGCCCAACCCGGGGTCTGCTGAGGCCGTACCAGCATTAAATTACAATTATGTTCAGGTCTGTGCCCCCAGCCCCCCCCCCCATTGTACTGATTTATAAATATGGGTTGACCTCTGACCTCCCAACACCTGGGAAGGTGTCCCCCAGTTGCTGATTAAATAACTGGTGCTTATACCGCGTCACTGTTATTCTCGAATCTAATTGGTTAGAAGTGTTTAGGCATTTTCCATAACTGCATTCTTAATACTGTGATTTGTCTGATATACAGCACAGCTTGTTGTACATTAACCCTTGTGTACTAGATCTGCCCGTTACTAATGGCAAAATCCCTCACCAATCATGCAGTGTACAGGATGGGAAATGACGGGATCTGAAAGGAAGTGGCAGACGGCACCTTGGGTTGGATGCCGTCCCAGGCAGGTGTAACGGGTCTCATCCAGGACTTAAAACCTACACCCTGTTGCTAAGCTCTTCTAATAATGGTAAATTCCCAATGAGAAAGTGGTTTGGATTATTTTGGTCTGATATCCCTCAGACAAATGGTTTTAAACACATTTATGGTGAACAGTCTGCCAGTTTAACTGGCATTTCTAGCTCCCCTGAGCCTTGTGCGGTTAGAGCTTTATGACACGAAGCCCACGATTGCTGCTAGCTTCTCTCGCTGCTGTTACCAGCAATATTAGGAACATCCCAACCTGCTGTGAGGACGACTACTAGTTCTGGCAGCACAACAGTGGAATCGTCACCGATACACCTCACGAATAGGCCTCCCTGCGGTGTGCCGGAACAGATGTCATGCCTCGCCCAGGACATCTTCCATCTGGGTGATGGAAGTTCTGAGCCTAGTTGCCCTAATTTGTCACCATGATAAGGAGTCTCACTTGGTCAGTTGCCCATCTCGGAGGCCATATGCAGGCTTGAGGATCTGAGCTCATGAAAGTCAGATTTATTTATTTATTTTTTTGGGTCCTGTTTGCAGTAGACTATTTTGAAAAGCCATTTCAGTCGAAGCACGTGTCATTTCAAGAGCTGCATGTAGTGCTGGAAAGCTGGGTCGTCGCTAAAATATTTCTAAATGAAGATGAATCTGAAAAATGCTTTTTGACTATATGAGACAAACAAAAGGGAAGGAATCGGTATTAATGCTCAAAAATTGGGCTGAGATGTCCCCAGGTAATGACCATAATGCTGATTTATGCAACAGGATTAGAAATGCCTGTAGGTAGGAATAATAACCACAAACCGCAGGCTCCCCCTTTCCTTCAGTTTGTTTTTAAGAAAACCCGACAGATGCAGGCAAGCCAGGACAGGGTGCTTTTAATTGGGTGTGAATTATACTTCGCTCACACAGTATGCTGGTTTTTTTTTTTTTTTTGGCAAGAAGCGTCTCATGACTTGCTTATCTGCAGTTCTCTGGCCCGAAATGAGCATCGAGCTGCGCAGAACGTACAGCTTTTGGGGGTGTTCAGCTGGAGGAGGGAATTGTTGTCGGTGTGATATTAGAACGCCTGCAACATTCACTCCTCGGCGAAAAGTTGTCGTCGTCCTGTCACTCTTGGGTTTTGCGTGTTAAATATCAAATAACTGAACATGCTTGCATTACAGAATATATCATTTTTCAGAGATGCAAAATCTTGGTCTGGATTTGTACTCTCTGGACCTGAAATCTCCACCTCTGATATTTTTGTATGTATATTTTTCTAAGTATCACTGGCTCCAGACTAACCCACAAAAGGACTAATAATAATATTCTGACCTCTATTATTAAATATTGTCGCACTTTATGAAACTAACACTTCTCGCTATCTTTGGAGTGCCTGCCTGATAATTCAACGCCCTGATTTAGAACATCTAAAGAATAAATCCCAGAATATCACGAATGACCAGTTAAGAGGTAACCTCTCTGCTACGGATACATTACTCTTGTCATCAAGGTTCACTGAAACTTCTGAGCACGAGTTCTCAATTGGTTGTAGCTGGAATTTTTTTAATTATTGATAGGACAAAATATATGTGAATGCATGACTCTGGACAATTCGTATGTTTTTAATGTACTGTATAGACCTTGTACAGCACAAGCTGCCTTTACGTGAAGACACCAGTCACCTTGCCCTGTCTCTCTGCTCCCTCGGCTCTTTGCGCACATGCAATAAAACCTTATACATTCAAGAGTAGATTGTACTTGCATGTAAATACCCCTCAAAGGTTAAATGTGCACAAATCTTGCAGCAATTAACAATCGGACACTGATTTGCCCAGATTCTACCTTCGATGTACCTTGTGCACATGAGTGTGCTAAGAACTTTTCTGCTGTGTGGAATTATTTTCTGTTTGTTTTTCTGGTTTATTTATCATTGCTTGCTGTGTTTTAGTGTTTAATAATTTAATTTAGCTGTAGGGTCTGTTGAAATGATGCGAGTAAGAATTTCCTTCCCAGAAATGCACGCAACACTCCAATTTTTGGTTGAATAGATTTCATACTGTCCAGTTTAGATGCCTGGGATACTCTTCAAAAGTCAGTAGAAGTCAGTATTTGACTCTGATTTTGTATATTTGTTGTTCAGCCTTATTTCCGTTCTCTGATCATATGGTACAGTTTTTACATTTGTTGATATTTAGTGGCAAGGTTATTTTCAGAGTACGTCTCTTCCACCCTCTCTGTGGTAAGGTAGAGCAATGATTCCTCAGGCTGGCATCTGAAGGAGCACCTCTACCATCTTGTGGAGTTACCCTACACCTCCTACAATGTACTCCCGCCTCATCCTTCAGCTTAGTTTAGGACGGATAACGTGTTAAGTGCTTTGTGCCCGGAAAGCTATGTGTATGTACCATATAAAGTATCATGATCTTTCCAAGGTCATCCAACGTGGCATTTGGAGTTGGACTTGCCTGCTGATTTGCATATTTAAGGGGCCGGTGAGTGAGCATTTATGTGGGTTTCAAGAGTTCACCTGATTCCATACATTACATTGCATATAAATACAGAAACAAGTGTTTATAACTCGCCTGTGGATATTGAGTAATGGCTGCATTGTCTGTTTAAGCATGCATGCAGTCTTGTATTATGCAATAACTTGTAATTATGTAATCATAAGTTACTCTATGTATAGATGTCCTATTGCAGCCTGCAATGTTGTGTTTAAATGGCTGATGGGTTCGCAAGTTCGGTGCGTAAAGCTAGATCAACATTTACTCAAGTTTGCCCCTGATTGTGTCAACTTTGTGAATTCTACAGACATTTAACACTAAATCTCAACTGACAATTGTGGTACGGCTTTATTGTTTAAGCAGCGTAAATATTTCAATGACACCGGTGTAATTACAGATACAGGCCACGCGTGTCTTCAAACAGCTGTGTTTCTCTAAAATTCACAATGTGCTTTTCCGAATCGAGGCTGATCAGTTTTCCTTTCTGTCCTCTCTGCTTGTAAAGCAACCACACGATCGCATTTAGGGGTCTGGCACTTCCCGTAAAAATAGAAAACATCCCTGCCGCTTGCAGAAGCGCGTCATCCGCGTTGCCCTTCAGGTGACTTTGGCTCCCCATCCTCTTTAAGTCCCTACAGCGCACCCAGCATGCACGTGTAGCTTAATATGCATTCATGGTGCCAATAAACTAAAATACCACAGCAGTCCTTGGCAGTGGTGAAATGTTGTAGGATATTTTACTTTTGTTTTCAAGTTTGGTCGTGTTTGAAAATTGTCATAGCTTTAAAAAAAGTTATGAAATTGCCTTATTAGGCACCGTATATCTGAAAGAAAATCATTTAGTTATTTGATAGTTTTTTTTGTTTCCCTGCCTTAAGCAATAGACTCTTTTTAGATACTTTGTAAAGATTAATTCATCCAATGAAGGCATCGATTTCTGCACCTGCCTCAGACTTCGCTGTCTTAGTCATCCCCAAAATGACTGAGGTGTTCGTTGTGCTAAATTAATGAAAACATCATTCTTGACAAAGACAAACGCAGGATTCTAGAATCCGGAATTCAGATAAATTACTTGCAAGGAATTAAAAAAAAAAAAAAAAAAACAAAACCTGATCTGATCTGCCCTCAGCCGCCATTACCTACCTGCTTCTATACACCCACAATTTAATCTCTCTTCCATGCGGAGAGGAGATGAGCATGTACGTCCTGCACTCATCCTGGATTAATCTGCAGGCTGGGGGAACTTCAGGAATCAAGTGTTTTTCTGTTACCGAGCAGCGCCAGCAAATGGGACCTCAGGGGTGGATCTTCTTGTCATCCTGGGTCGATGCACTGCATTTGCTACAACGTCTATCTCTCTTTATAACATAAATCTCCTTTTGTGTATGAGCTTCGGGCGGTAGGCCGTCTGAATTGAAGCAATTAGCTTTATGGTAATACTCCGTAATGTGCTTTGTCACCCCGTGTAATTAATTCTGCGAGGAACAAATTACATAATAAGCATAGGAGATTGGGAATTAATGAATGTTAGTGGTTCTTGGTAACTGGCATCCATTCCAGGGTAACCCCTGCCTCCTGGCCTCCTGTCCCATGCGTCCTGGGAACTGGCTCCATGCTTAGTGCAACCCTGTGCTCTTATGTAAGATGGGGGTGGGGGAGGCGGGCATTGCTGTATAGATCATACAGAGGAAACAATTACTGTTTATGTCCTACTGCCTTTTTTTATTTTTTTATTTTTAGAAAATTAACTGTAATGGGTTGCAGGCAGCTTGCTTATGAAAAGCACTGAAAACAGGGACTGACCAATTTTGATATGATCTGTGTATTTTTTCTTTGTTTTTCCTCCAACAAAATCTGTTTTTATGGCATTTCATGTCTGCAGTTTCAGAAAGTATGAAAGTAGAAAATATCTCTATCTGTCTGTCTGTCTGTGTATATGTATTTGTGCATATATAAGTATTTGTGTGTGTCCGTATATGTAAAAATAATATTTAAACCTTAGCTTGTGATTCAAAGAGTCGTGCATTTGTTTAGTCTCTGCTTCCTGTGCTCTTGTTACCTAGGCAACAAGGAATACGCTTCCCTGCAGACACTCACCAAAGCCCTGCCTTGTCTGCCATCGCGCTGATACTGACAGGCTGCTCTGGGGTTCTCTGAAGGCAGCTCCTTAAAGAAGCACCATCAAAACGCTCCTTTTTTGGGCGTCATTTCTCCTTTATTCCTTTCTTTTTGTTTTATAAAACTACATAATTGGTGTTCTTTTTATTCAGTTCAAGGCTGGAATTAGATGATTTCCTTGTGGTTTTTGTGTGTTTCGTCTAGTTTTTCAAAGACGTGATTCGGGTTCACTAGTGCCTCTCGGCTGACCTTCGGCGGGTTCCTGCTGTGGACCCACGGTCTGGCCAGGGCTGTGTTTCCTGGAGTGGCGTCAGGCTCACTTTGACCTTGCTTGGGATAAGAAATTCTAAGTAATACCAAGTGTTCACAGTGCTCATTATTTTAATGTTAATATTGCCATCGTAAGATGATGAAGGTAAAGTTGAAAACTGCCATTTGCTCCTTTCCTATGCGTAATGGCGTAACCAATAAAGCTAATGTATGCAGCTCATTTCCTCTTGGTGGCTTGTTGTAAGGTCAGTGGATATTTGCATCCAAGCATGGAGCGAATAGGAATCTCTCATTTCCTTAGTTTGGGACGTGACTGATTTTGTGAAGGTTGTCTTTTGGTGCCCGTTCTTTCACCCCCTCAAATTATTGACTGGAACAGCATCCAACGCTCCATGCCGTGAAAGCTCATCTTATATAAATGCATTTTGCAGGTAATGCCGTCTACTATGCTGATTCTCTGGTGTGCCTGTTCAAACTACTTGGGTATCACTGCTACCTGTGTTATCCACTTGTAATGAACCCCGTAGTGTTTATTTGAAACTGACACTTTTATCTTACCCTGGTTTGATGTTGACACGCCTGAAATCAAAAGATGCTTTATTTTCCATTTGAGTATGAGTACAGGTACACTGGATGGCTTCTTTTCACATCTCATCTTGTTCTCCTCTGAGACATGGATACATGCAAATACAGGTGAGAGCGAAGCTCAGGGTCCGAGCGCAGGGTCAGGCCATTTATCTGTCACCCCTGCGGCATTTCAGGGGGTTAAGTGTCTTGCTCAAGGGCCCAACAGAGATGTGACTGCTCCTAAATCCCATTTAAAAATGGAATACAACCACCACTCCATTCCATTTCAACGAAAGGGTCACTGAGTGAAAATAGCGCTCATGGAAGTTTTACTTGCACAAAAATATTCTGAAGGCAGAAGGAATGATTGGTTTGTTTCACATTCTCTACAATCGTGATCTCCCTGAACCAATCAGTTGTCTTGGTCCTGCTTCCTCTACAATCTGATTGGTTATGTCTTTGAACCAATAACTGTTCTTTCTGTCCTAGGAACATTTTTATGTAAAACTCCATGAGTGAAAATCACGGAAGTGTGACCGCGACTGTGCTTTATGACTACTTCAACCTCCCATGCTCAATTTCTTTTATCCTTCATAAATGGTCATTTTTTTTTTTTAACTATTTTGTACATTCTGTTTCAAAGATCTCTCTCACTCGAGTGTGTTGTTGTTGTCAGGTCTATGAAATTTGCTCATAAATGCACACATCGGTCTGAAAATGGATTAATTGCCGTCATATTTGCGATTGGTCGATAATTGAGGTTGTCGCTAAAAGAGTGGTTGTATAAAGTCCTTATTCTTTTGCATTCTGATCTGTATCAGTTTCGTAGACCAGACATCTCTCATAGCTACTGTGAAACCCACGCTCGTGCCTCTCAAACATCTAAACCTTCACACTTTCATTTCCCACGCTTCCCTCCTTCAGTTGAAATGTTACATCTATGGCTCTCTGCTTCTCTCCGTCGCTCCAAGTTGCTCAGACTTGCAGCCAAATCAATTAACGTGGCATCTCGGCCACCAGAGTTCAAGCTCAGATATGCACAGACTTTCACGAGGCACTGCAGTCCTCAAATCCCAGGCGGTGTGTCACCAGCCCTTTTATGTAAAAGCCTTATTCCTGAATATACTTCATAGTGTGCGGCACAGTGTGACTCTTGGCTTGACAGAAAGCGAATAGCCTATTTGCCGTGCATTGCAGTCCGTAAATAATGTGTTCTAAGATGCCCGTGTGGAATACAGCCGTCCGTTGCTGTGATTTTTGTCTCGCGTCTGTAGCCTGTGACTGATGTTGCTTGACAGTGGCCGAGGGTATGGCTGACGAAGTTCACTGTTACGAGAAATGGTAAACCTTGTACAAAGAGACTGCCAAAATGGCAGCGTTCATCTCCATCTGCGAGAATGTCAGTCCATCGATTTTAGTGGAGAAGTAAGATTACTTCAGTTTTTCTGTGTACTTCTATGGCCATACGTCGGGGGTGCATATGTAGTGTCATCATTCTGTGTGTATTTGCGTGTGGGTCAGATATACATTACATTGCGGGGACATTTGGTCCCCACAATGTGATCAAAACCTGATATTTTAACATTGCGGTGACCCATTTTTCCATCCCCACAAGGGGAATTTCAAGTTTATAAAAATCTGTAACTGCAATCAAATCTAAAAATGCCAAAAGTCTTGTATTTTGTTTGGTTACTTACGGTTAAGGTTCGGGCTGATTAGGGGTTAAGGTCGTCATTGTTGGGATTAGGATTTTAAACATAGAAGTGAATGGACGGTCCCCACAAAGACATCCTCATAAGAAAGCGTCATGGGTTAAATGAGAACCAGTAAAAACATGGTAAATATGGTTTCTGTGTCTTGTCTTGTACAAACAGTATCACAATATTGCAGTACGGCTGTCGGATAAGGGAGAAACTGTAGTCCAACAAAGAGAATTATTCACTGCAGATACTGATGTGGTACCTCTCATACTGATAACTATTAAGAAAAAGGCTGAAATGATCTGACCACTTTTTCAGCTTGTGCATGGTGTGTGCCTTCCATGTTTGTGTGGTTTTAGGTATGTATACGCAGGTGTTTGTCTATCCTACTACCTGTACATGCTTACTCACATGCTCCCTGTTTCCCAGCCTTTCTGTATGAAAGCCTTTACAAAAACTAGAAGAGTCAAGATACAATGCATTTTTACATAATTAACTTGACCTTTCCTCACCGCATGAGTACCAATTTACTTTTCTCCATTTTTTTGCTTACTTTGAACTATTTTAATTTGCACATACTGACCATTTCACCCAGTCGTGTCAAACATTTCTTAAGTCTGTCTGTCTGTCTTTAGTTCATATATATTCCCACCATATGCCAGACAGTAAGCAGTGAATGTTTTCTTGGGTCAAGCAAGTGTCTTACAGACATTAAACGGTGTTTTCTGTTAGTCATTAAAATTTTAAACGCCTGTCGGGGTAGGAGTGAAGTGACCACGCAGGTTACGTGTCTTTCCTGTGTTTTGAATGTGGTGCTAAGTGGTGAGAGAACAGCTAAACTTGCTGGAAACAGCCTCCAGATTGAGTCCCTTTCACAGGTCACAGGAGACTTTTCTTTCTTACATTGTCTGATTTATCATGGCCAGTTGTCAGTTGTGAACGTGGTGGGGGGGGGGAGCGGAATATAATAAAAATCCCCAAGCCCATTAGCAGATGAATGAAACCTAGAGGAAAGACCTAGAGGCACCGCGATAAAAATTTATAGTAGTAATAACAGTTCTGGCATGTGTCTGAAGGACGTGTTTCTCCTTTTCCAGGATATCTGTAGTACGCCTTCAGCAAGAGAAGGCAAGACAGCCTGCAGATGCAGCAGAGGGTATTGTTTGGGTTCTACACTCTTTGCTCTTGAGGTGCAGCAGAGGTTGCCTTGTTTGGGCTCTGCACTGGCAGGTCTTGAGGTGCGGCAGAGGCTGCTGCGTTTGGGCTCCGCACCTGCTGGTCTTGAGGTACGGCAGAGGCTGCTGTGTTTGGGCTCCACACCGGCAGGTCTTGAGGTGCGGCAGAGGCTGCTGTGTTTGGGCTCCACACCAGCAGGTCTTGAGGTGCGGCAGAGGGTGCTGTGTTTGGGCTCCGCACCTGCTGGTCTTGAGGTGCGGCAGAGGGTGCTGTGTTTGGGCTCTGTAGTGTCAAGTCTCAAAATGTGGCAGAGGGTGCTATTGAGTTTCCCCAACCATTTTCCAACCATTTTCAGATGGATTTGGAATTAGAAACTGCTGTGAATAAGCACTGTGTTTAAGTAACATGGATACTATATATTGCTACATGCTAATTTTTGGTTGTAGCTAACCGTTTTATTACTGCGTACAACTAGGTGTAACATAATGCACAAATACAGATATATTCAATGTATAATTCTTAATGCATGGTTCTCTACTTCGTCTCATGCTTAGTTTGGTTTGTTTGCTGTATTGCTGAGCACACAGTGGTTCAGTGGGCAGCCTTGTGGCCTCACACCTCTAAAGCTGGGACTTTGAATGCTGCCCATGGTGTGTGGGTGTGTGTGTGTGTGTGTGTGTGTGTGTGTGTGTGTGTGTGTGTGTGTGTGTGTGTGTGTGTGAAGGTGTCCCACCCGCACCAGAGGCCCTGTCCAAGATCACTGGCTGTAAAACGTGTGCATGATGCTAGTTATAGTGTCCATTGTACAATATCCTGAAATTTGGCTCTCCGTGGGTTCAGCTGATTTTATTTTATTTTTGCAGTAAAACCTGTAAAATTTTGAACTCAACATTTTGTGTTTCTTTTAAACACAGCTGTTATTTTACCTGGTCCCTCCTGATATTAGCTGATATAGCTGGTTTCCTGACCCGCTCTTTAAAACTCCCTACTGAGGTTTTTTGGTGCGTGGGCGTTAAGGCTTTGATTTTTGGTGTCGTAGTGTGCTTTGTGCCAAAAAGTGACACACACATACAAATCTCCCTTGAATGCGGTTCATTGAGTGAAATGCGAAAGCAGCCATTATGCCCCCCTTACCCCCCCGACGCCGCCGTAGCTCCAATGTGCACAGAACTGTCAATAGGGACATTCAGTCAATAAAAGCAGCTGCGTCAGGCAGGTGCACGGCCAGCACGTGGGTCCATCTGTACTGTACCCTTCTCCTGCATCTGCCAGCTGCACTAGCGTCAGTGCTAACCGTACCCGTTATACTATGGGCACATGGAAGGACTCGCTTTTCAGTAGACGGGCAAGATCTAACAGCATTCATCGCCGTATCCAGAGAGAGTGCATGTTTAAATATTGGAAAAAAGGTCATAAAACACATGGTGAATTTTGCACCAGAGCGCCGAGAGAGTGAGTTTTGTATCACAAGATTGCTATCGCAGTTAATCAGACCGGGACTTTATTTCAGCCAACCAGTTGAGTACTCTGTGAATATGACTTTTTATGCTCAACTGATTGGTTGAAACAAAATCTTGGTGTGAATTTTTATTTTCTGGATCTGAATTATCCACCTCTGCAGTTAATCTGTTTACAGTAAGCCATCCCTTATGGAACCATCAATCTGCAAGTAAGCCATTGCCCGGTACCTGTATGACGTGATAGGAAAATTTCCATTCCGGGGGCTGTTATCATTCAGCATACCTTTTAATGGGGGTCCCTGCCCCTTTGTGAATAGAGCCATGACTGATTTACAGCATTTATATTTTAAACGTGCTATATATAAGGGCCAGGTACCTGTGATTACCCTGTCAAAACACAGTGAAATAACACATCCCTGGCAGGATTTACACCGGTAGGAAGATGGGATCACCCCTTCATTTTCTGAACAAAACACCAGCATTTAGGTTGCAACTGCCAAAATTATTAGTTTTTTTTTTTTTTAAATTGACTGCCTGTTTTGGTTTTGCTGTTGCCTACGGAAACCATTTCTAATCTGGAACATTCTCGCGTGGGTTTTCTAAGGCTGGCCATGGAGTAGGAGTCTGTCCTACTACCTGTTCTGTTAAACAGAGCCAGGCACGTAATACTTGTGCTCTCTGTTTGTGCGTTCCCAAATGAGGAAGGAAAGGGGAAGGAAGACTCATTTTAAAAAATTTATTTTCACATAACCCTGGCAAGTCCTGTATGAAGGTCCCTTGAATCTGTATTATTGATACCCTGAAGGGGGTGTGGGCTTTCTGGCACCTCCCACTACGCCACATGTGCGCTCTGCCTTAAATATTTCCCAAAAAAAGCAAGTGACACTTTATTAGAGTGGTGTTTTAGTGGTCCTTGGTGGGCGTGATGACACACTGGGAGACAAAGGCAGAGGCCCAGTCTGCGGCTGACAGCTTTACGAGTTCTGTTTTTGTGCATTATCCTTACAGTTTGCGGTGATTTATGCCTTAAGGGAAGAGGAAGCGGTTAAGGACAGGAGGTGAGCTCTTCGGAAGTGGGGGCGGGGTAAGGAGTGCTCCATTTTTCATCCTGTTCATTACTTTGGAAGCAGGTATCAAATTGGAGGCCACCTATCTTCTTTAGTTTTAGTGACCACGCCCCACTGCTGATACTTCTGATGTTTTTCTTGACTAAAGGCCCCGTTAGAACCAAGTAGCTTTAGAGTGGGAGGGATTCAGCGGTTAGTCCAGAATGTTCTTATATATTGCAGCTTAACTATTCTGTAGCTTTTGATCTGAGCATTTCAATATTTCATCCATTTTTCACAGGTGGACGCTATTGTTGAGGTTGACGTTAAAGTTCTCCAGGTTTTCCTCACATCTTCTCCTCTCAGATTTTGACTTGGCCAATTTTCCTTGCATGGCCCCTGTGCTACCTACTACCCCGGCAATACTGAATTATTCTGGGAATTACAATGATGTAATTCCCTCGGTTGCCATTGGGGGTGCTCAAGGCCATTTATAGGGAGGTTCCCGGGAAGGACGATGATGAAACTCTTATTGAAAAGGGCCTCCTGTAGTGCAGAAGATGTTGCATTGGCGGGTTATATTTACAACAAATTTACGACCTCTGGGAGATGTTTTCGTTGTAACACTATTTTATTCATTCACTCATTTGGTTCTTCGTTTATTTTTGTGTGTGTAAAAAGAAAAGTTCAAAAAAGGCATTTCAATTCAGGCTCCCTCTGGGAAAATGTCTAGGTGGGGGAAGAAAGATTCCTCTGTGTGCTTTGAGACAGTGGGGAAAAAGAACAGAACCGTGTTCTGCTTACTAAGTTTCTAAAGTTGACACCAAACAACCCTCCAGACATACAGAAGTGTCGTTATTTGGAGATCAATGAGGACTGCCTTGCATAATTCATCAGTGGCTCCAGTGCAAGCCATCATTTCGCTAAGGTACAGTTCCGCCACACTGTCCCTGAATATATTCTTCTGATCTCCATCTGTCTCAGCTGTGTGGGATTAGGCAGTACCCCACTGACTGAACTCCAAGCGGATTTTTAATGTTTGATCGGACATTAGGTTGGGTGCGTGACAAAGGGATTCACATTCCATGACACAGTGGCTGTGGTTGTTTGTTTCCCGTTGACAGAGGGACCATTTTACGTTTTATTCATTTCCTCAGACACTTTTATCCAAAGCGACTTACAATATAGAGAAGTGTTACAAATTTATTTGTGTTTCCTGGGATTCGAACCCACAACCTTCTCATTGTTACACGCTGATAATGCACACGCTGTATTGTATGCAAAGCTCTATTTGTTGAACTACAGTTATTGTTTTGTGTGGGCCAAAGCGATGAGCTGAGTTCACTGTTCGCGAGGTGTGTTCGCTCCTATCTGCTACGCACCAGCCTCATTTGCGGGTTTCCTCCTGCCCCTTCTCTCCTGCTGTGTGGCATTGCAGGTGATGAGTCACTTTGTCACTGAGGAGAGACCACGCTATAGCCCTCAAGGAGCCCGCCGTATGCGGAACCTTCCGGGAAGTGGGCCTGCAGGCATTCCTGGCACTGCAAAGCTATGGGGACAAGTCATCTGTGATATTGCGACAAGAACCAGACGGTGACCGGCTCCAGTTAGCTCAGACTCTGGTCCCAGTAAATGGGAAGTGTGCAGTCTGTGCAGATGTGGACAGAGGGTGGGCCCAGCATGGATCCTCCAGAATCCATCATCGTTCTGTTAGTGACAGGTTTGCTCTTGACAGGTCTACTTCGGTGATTGAAATTTACCGTACTTGTAAGCACAGTAAATCAGTCAAGCTGCATCTTATCGAGAGCTGGACTCGGATGGTCTCCAGGACCAGTGTAGTGTCATGCACCGGTCACAGGTGGTTTTTTGATTGTTTGGGAATGTCTTAAATGGGCTCCGATTTTACTTTTCCCTTTGTTCTCGGCTCTTGCTGGGTGAGCTACAGAATTTGAAAATTGAGCTGCTTTCATAGTGGCATACGCGTACCTCTGAGAGATGGGTGTGTCATGCTACACACCGACGTGCGTCAGCATGGGCCCCTGAGGCATGGCTGCACGTGGCGCCCCCCGGTGTCTGACATCGGAATAGTGGGGGTGAGATGGAATCGAGTGTGACTGGGATCGCGGAAATTCTGAAGCTCAGACGTCGATGGTCCTGGGAGTAGCCAAGCTGTTGCAGCATATGTTGTTCCTGCAGTGCATTCTCAAGTCTTCTGCAGGGAGGCTGCTTAAAATTATCCCCCCCCCCATGCAGGTGGATCCTGCATCTGTCTGTTCCTTGGCATTTTAAGCACAAAAAAAACTAAACTTTTTCTAGCTAAGTCTGTCAGCAGTCTTCAGCGCTCCCATTTGGAAAATATGATGTGTGTCTTAGCCCCTCTCCCCCAGTTCCTTTCCTCAATGATTTTGATGGTGAGGAGGAATAAGAGGGCCATCATTCATAAAGAGGATCCAGCCTTATCATTAATCAATGAAATGTTTTGTATCTGAGTGACAGAGGAGGGCGCAGTCCATGGGCGAATCGGCTTTGAGCTGTGGCCCTGTAAATGCCACTGGATAGACCTAAAGAAACAAAGTATTTTACAGGTTCTTGACTCCAATGTCTTTTGTTTTGACTGAGTAATTGTTCTTCAAAAACATGTAACATTGAATGCGCTTCTAATTGCCTGCAATTTGTTGTCTGCACCCTGTAATTCAATCCATGCTAACATAGAGCCCATTGCTTATCTAATGCTTTGCTACAGTCAGATGTTAATTATTTGTGTGGGGTGGTTTATAATGAGTATGTCTGCCATTATTTTTGTTGCAGGTGAAAGACACCCTCAGAGAAGTTCATAGTTTGATATTCTCTCTCATTAAATCTCATTAGTCCTGTGTACGTACACACACACACACGCACACACATATATATATATATATATATATGTGTGTGTGTGTATATATGTATATGTGTGTGTGTGTATATATGTGTGTGTATATATGTATTTTTTTTCTCCATAAAACGACCTACTAATTTCTGTCGCAGGCTTCATGTGGGTATTGATCACAAACTCCTGCAGTACAAAACTAATGTTATGACCACAGATGACGCTCTCAACCTAACGAGGTTTTTAACTCGTTCAATATGTCATTTTTTTTTGTTTGCCACGTTATGGAAAAAATGGAAAATAACACTGCAAATGATGATATTAAAAACATGCCAGCCTCGACCAATTACATGTATTTCAACTGGGAGACATGTCTACCCTGTGTTATTTATGCACCTCGCCTTCTGATAAGGTAAAACTCTGTGGTTTCTTGATAATATTTGGACACACTGATTATAAGTCGTAGGAACCCAACCCGCTTGACTGACACAAGGTAAACTAGTGATTTTTAATGAGTTTAAAAAGTTGTCTTTCTTCCTCAAGACTTCCTCAGTTAATTAATTTTTAACTATTTAAACTGGTGATGCTTTGAAATTATAATGAAATCGCAACTATTTGTGTCACTGTCCTAATTTGCATGTGTGACACAGGGGGTCATTTATTTTTATTCATATTTGGTCTGGGTAGTGGGTAGCTAATTTGCATTTGCATTTTAAAAGGTTTTCTGAATGTCAGCGTGCGGTATAATTTGCATTAGGGTTAAAAAATAAAATTTAAATCCAAACAATCTGCCAGATAATCAAAACCAACGCTTCCAGTAATGGTTTGGATTTGGAATAAAAATCCGGGAGGCTTCTGTTGGGGTGAAAAGGGATGCAGAGGTTTATTCTGTTGTGATGCAGGTACAGAACATAAACCAGACTTGAAACCTCTCAGCCAGGCTCTGTAGTTAGAGAGTGGGCTGCTTTGTTTCAGCCAAGTGACAAGATGACAGCTATTCTCCTTCGCAAATGTAAAGCAGAAAAAAGAGACTCTCTGTGATTCATTTAATCTGAAATGTCTGTGACATGTGGAGATGCTGTAAAGGCCTGAGTCTTCCAGCCATCAGGCTTCTGGTTCCTGAGCTCCTGTCAGAATCTCTGGCCGCTTGGGTGAGGATGAGCTATGGGAATTGAGCCAATAACCTTCCACTGATGGAGTGGATCTGTCAGTTCGGAAAACACTTTTCACTGTTTAATTCTGCACCTCCCCCCAAACTAGCAGAGGAAAGCAGCTTAATCAATTAAGGGCCAATGAACGTGTCCCCCTACGGAGTACAAGCAGCACCTATATTTTTAATTAAGTTTCTCGGCTCCTAGGAGGGTCCCCTGGTGAGGACTGAGTGCCATGTGAGTCCTGCATTCTTTGCTTTTGTGTGAGGTGTGTCATCGGTAACATCAGCCAACATCTGTCATCTGGATGGTCAGGATGAAAGATGCTTTCAGAGGCTTGGGTTTCAAACGCGCTACACTGAGAGCTCATCTAGACTTTCTGCACCATATAGGGGCTTCCTTGCTTATGTTGAGGGGACAATTATTGTGGTCTTTTATGTGTGCTTTTATCTTGAAGGATTGGACCACAAATTTTGGACGTTACTGCCAATATCGAGCAACAGACATACAATCTTTGATGTTCTCCATTTGCCAGATGAGGCCACATCCAAAGCCAGTCGCGATGGAATCGTTAGGAAAATGTTAAGCGGAATCGTGTCATAAAACCGTAGCTGTATCTATCACGAGGACAGGCTGGCCTTAACTGTGCCTGGCAGGAGGTAGAGATTTGTGGTCAGGGAGAATAGTGTTAGCGTAACTTCTGTGTTTCATCCCTCTAATGACGTACGGCACACGAGGAGCTTACTGAGAGCAGGCTTTAAACTAGTACTGACGGCGTGTAATTCATAAGGCTGGCAATTCTTACATCATAAAGGTTTTCACGGAGTACAAGCAGCACCTATATTTTTAATTTTAAAATTGAGAATTCCTATCTTTTTTTTTCTTTCCAAAGAAGCTTTTTTTAAAGAAATTGTTTTAATGATCTCATTACACTGCTACTATATTTTTATAGTTAACGTTCACAGACTATTAGCACAGTACAAGCTAGAGTTAATTCAAGCTATTAAAATTGATGACGACACTGTAGCTGCTTAATATTCCTTAGCTAATTATTCCAGGTGGACCCTGTACAAATTCCCCTACTGTTCCATATAAATTTATAGCGAAGCCCTATAAATATATATTTTTTAATTCTTCAGATGAGAGATTCAAAACTCCATGTAGTGCTAAGGGTGTTTCTCCCAGTTGAATACCTCTTTCAGGCGTTAATACACTTTTATGTCGGTCTAATTAATTTTGCGCGATTGCAGCAGTGTGCTGTAATACAAATAGCCTCTTTACTGTGGAAATGGTGGAATGTGGTTTATCTATCATGCATTTTCAGGGGAAATCATAGTAAAGGAAACAGGCTTTGTAAATGAACTACTTGTGGGGTTAATATGTGGTAAAAGCATGCATAAATTTAAAGAACAATGTGGTATGCGAGACCAGTTTCCGAATCTGTGCAGGACTGTGGGACAAACACGTATCTAAATGGGTTTTGTGACGTCATAATGGACTGGCCAAGCTTAAGGATGTGGGGTTTAAAACTCCTTTAGCTGTTCATGTGGCACCTCATCAGTTTAACGACGTATAGTTTGTGTTAAATTTTAAAACTCATTTTGCACTTCATAATATCTATTGTTTTAAATCCATAAATATGTTTTGCATCAAGGGCCGTTTTGTGATAAGGTCTTTGGGTAATTCTGTTTTTTGTAATAATACAGGCTACTAATTGAAAATGTTAAAGATATAAAAATTAAAAAAAATCCATTCTACTGTTGATGGTTGTATTCTGTGTCTGTCCAGAGACCGATTCTAAAACCCATTAATCCTTAGCATCAATGCCAATTAATCCTATGAAAATATTTTTCATAAAACTATACAGAATTTGTCTCGTGGACAAGATAAGAAGTTCCGGTGTTGATAATCGGGGGGAACCCCTAGACTTGCCCACAGTGGATCCCTGTGGTAATGTAACCGACATGACTGGTACCGGAGCAGATGGCTCTGGAGGACGTGAGATTTACACTAAATTGGGTGTGTGATGCAGTGACAATCTGGTGCCGTCCTCGGTTGTTGCAGAGAGTCAGTTTCCACGCAGCTTGTATTGTAGCTGGGGCTCTTAGGGGCATGGCGGTGGCTGGCTGCCTGACCGTCAGTCACCACGATGCGATTTAATCGTGCTCCCCTCACGCCGCGAGGACGGCCCTGGCAGAGGGATCGGCTCTGAATCTCACCATATCGACACTCAGTCATGCTACCTCGCCACCCTCTGACAGCACACTAAGCAAACAAATGTGCACCTTGCGGCAGGGAGTCACACTGAGCTCTTGCTCCTGTGGGTCTGTTTTGCATTAGAGACATATTGCCTGTCTATTACTTTCCACTCTCGTCTGAAACCAAAACCGCATGAACAGAAGCATCTCTTACATGACGGTTATATCGCGTACTTTGTACACAAAGTTTGACTCCGATGTTCTAATAAATAATTCACATTCTAACAAAGACAATTACATTTGTATGCCAAATATAAAAAGACGCAGTACTGGCAAACTCCTAAACCAATTCCCGAGCTTTGTTTTTCAATTACGGTTCAGCCTTTTGAATACTGCCGCGGTTGCAGTAACACTATCAACCTTTTTATGATGCCCTGCTGCTCTGTATAGATTTTTCATATAAATTCTTCTGAAGGAGCCCTTTCTCTCTCTGACATAGGTGCTGAATTATCTGCTGCGGTTGTTCATGGCCTACTGAGGGATCAGTCAAGGTACCTAAGCTGTCCCAGTCATAGTGAAACATCACACTGGCATCTTAAGTATCAGGTAAAAAGACAATTAACATGGTAGCTAAACAAACTGGAAGAGTCACACAGAGATACCACATTGCTTACTCTTACTCATTGCTTACTCCTACTTTTCTTATTCTTACTCAAGGTATGAAAACCAGTTATTTCAACCAGAATGAATCTAAGCGAGCTTGTTAATCGCATTTGGGTTCTGGCCGGCGTGCTTAATGACCAGTTAGTTTTGAGGTGGTCTTCAGATCCAAGTGTTTCAAAGCTTAATTGTGTGTAAAATTAGATATTGGGATGTCTTCTACGGAACTGTTTCAGTGTTTTTAAATCGCACTATAATTCAGTGGGGCTATTCTAAATGGCAGCCTGTAGTGCCCCAGGTTGATCAGTAGGCCTGTTCTAGGTTCAGCTGTACCTTCACGGTGACAGTACCATGGTTCCTGTAACACACACTGTTTTGTGACATTTACCACCTGTACGTTCCAGCGACAAACACACAACTTTTGCATCAGTGTTTGGCTTACTTCAAAATACTATATTTACTGGCAATTGTTAGGATTCAGCACCAAATACTATATATATATATATATATATGTATATGTGTATATATGTGTGTGTATATATGTGTGTGTATATATATGTATATATGTATATATGTGTATATATATATGTATATATACAGGGGTGGCATGGTGGTGCAGTGGTTAGCACTCACACCTCTACGACCCGGGTTCGAGTCCCTGCCTGGGTAACATGTGTGCGGAGTTTGCATGTTCTCCCCATGTCGTCGTGGGGTTTCCTCCGGGTACTCCAGTTTCCCTGCACAGTCCAAAAACATGCTGAGGCTAATTGGAGTTACTAAATTGCTCGTAGGTGTGCATGTGTGAGTGAATGGTGTG
>JAODJX010000103.1:1854937-1871302 GCA_026776945.1 Isichthys henryi | reverse complement strand
TGCACCCCCCCCCCCCCCCCGTACTCATTCTCTTTCACCACACAACTAACAATCCACTTGCTCATCCTTTTTTCTATAAGCTCACTCGAGTGGCTCTTCCAGCTCTCACTGCCGCCTCGATTGCCTTGGGAAGCTGGATCTTACGATCCTCCAGTAATGGGGACTTCATTCATTTTGGCCAGAAATCCAGTTTTAAGAGACTGATGTATTGCAGAAATGGCCGGAGCAAACAGACTTGGCACAATGACCTCATCAGACACCATTTTTCCTTAATGATGTTTCCTATGTTTCACTGCTACAGTCTCTAATGCTTCTGAGATTGTTACAGCCCAAGCAATCCAAGGTGCCCCTACCCACCCCTGCCTCCTCCGCCATGACATGGCACTGCAGGTGCAGCTGGTGCTGCAGCCCGGAGCGGCATGAGGCACGTGGGCCAGGGTTCGGGGCACTGTGCTAACCTGCCGCGCTCCCAATCTGTCTACTGTAACATTTGAGGTGATTCAGCACCAGCATTTAAACAGGAGGGGCAGAACCTAGACCAAAGAAAGCTCCTACCAGCCAGGTGCTGTAAGGGGGGGGGGGGGTTGTTTGTATTCCACCTCCCTTCCGAATTAGGCCTCTTAAAATTAGTCTGCATTCAGAACGAGAGCTTCCAGCTTCAGCTGCGCTGTTAGAACTGTAACAAAGAGCTACAAGTTTGCCGTTTTCCTATTGTTCCTCTTCAATGTCTACAGAATCCTTTTTAGGGAGGTAAACAGACATTTTCTCCAAATTTACCACTGAGCGTTTCCTTTAAACATTCACATGGCAGGTAGAAGTAAATCAATATTAATAAGCAGCGAGTGAAACATCACAGCACAATACAGTCCAGTGGAGAGTATTTTCAGCATCTTTAGCTCGAAAGAAAAAAAACAGGCTCTTCAAATTCAAAACGCATCGCTACCAACCTATTGTAGCTACATTTATCATGGGCTGATGTTAATCAGATTTCGCCAAAGGCCAAAAGGCAGCTTTTTTGTCGTGGCTGGAGGTTCTTCCTGTGCTAAAGAACTCAAACGGCAACTTTGCTCCGACCTGTTCAGTTTCCAGCTCCGTGGCGCTAAAAAGAGCAGCCAATATTTACATGAGAATGCATTCCAGTTCCTCTCCTTTATGTCAAACTAAACTCTGTTTCAAAAGTGAGAAAAAACGCAGAGACGGAACTGAGCTTCTTGTGTGGCTTTTCCCTGCTTATCTGCCAGCTTTCAGCGTAAAATCTTTACGCCGTTCCAAATACCCAGCTGAAAGGAGCCCCTCTTAGCAGATACGACATTGTGGGTTTTGCAACTTGCAATTTGCAACAGGCTAAACGGATAAATAAGACCCCACACTAAGCCTAAGGCTCCATGTTTGCGTCGCTCAATCCAATGCACGGCGATTGTTGGAACCAGATTACCCATCAGCCCCTTCTGCAGGCCGTTTAGACGGGCCCACTCAACCTGGCGGTGTGTCCGCACTCGCCTGGCCTCTCACGGAGGGACATATTTTAAGTGGTGCATTAAAATTTTGTTAGAAAATGGACTGTCTTTAGTTATTTATACTTTGTATTTCTCCAGGCACATTTACATTCACGGATTTACGGTGTGGCCATAAACAAGCCACTAGAACTAAAAACCGGTCGATAAACGCCCGCCGAAACGATCAAAAGCACCAACCCCTGCACACTCTTTTATTGACCACTAAAATAAAATTGAAGCAGGCGGGGGGAGCCAGTGTGGCGAGCGGGGCAAGCTGGGCATCACAGAAAGCCAGGGTGGCCTTCTGGGGCAAATCAAGAAGGAGGGAGGCTGTGAGCACCACCTACAGGACAAGTACATTATTAGCCTGTCCACATGCAAGCATACTCTCTAGATCTGGCACACACAAACCCCACATCTGCGAATTTCATAAACCCCTCCCTTTTTTCTCTCTCTCTTCCTCCACCCTCAAATCACATCACTTCAATTAAATGTATCGGGGGAGTTTTGCCCGAGTAGCTAAAACCCCAGTACTTTTTTGTATCTTATCTATTTTCTTTTTCTTTTTTTGCTCGTAGAGTTTGAATGAGTTGAGAGAGGTCGCACGCAAGCCCAGCGTGAGGGTTAAACGACTGGACGTCTGTTCGGTCACACCTCTGGAGTGGTTCTCGGACCTGCTGGCATGTTCTGATCACTGAGAAATCAAACCAAATTATTTCCCACGTTCACTGTGTGACCAGTCTCTGGCAGAACCTCGAGCTGCAGAACCTTCCACAAGGCCAGCAGTCTTGCAAATACATCAATACGGCCACAAATGCGGCCGAAAACTACGGAAAAGCCTTCTACAATCTTTCATCATCAGTGCCCTTTCTGACTGTTTGAAAACTTGTTTTCCACCAACTCCATCGTCAGACTCCTGACCAAGCACAGATTTTTTTTCCATTCTTACTTTTCCTATTTATATTCATCCACTTATTCCAAGGATTTGAAATTAAATTAAATGCATTTTTAATTATTTTTCCCACCATGATATTGCAGAAATTGAAGTACTACCATCTCGCTTGTATCACTCATTCTGATGAGAATTTTAGCCACTCTGCCATTTCAAATTTACGTCTCCATCTTTGTAGATGCGCCCATCCCGCCATCCCAAACGTATCCGTCACGCCGGCTTGACTTCCGGCCGGAACGCGTCCCACAGTAAAGCCACCTTAACGCTTATGATCCGTGACTGAGAGCAGGATCTCAGCCAGCCCTGGTGAGTAGCATGGTGACATATTCTTGTCTCTGAACGCTTAGCGCACATGAACGCAAAGGAGAAACGACTTAAGAGGTTTCTAACGAGTGTTAGCAACGAGTGAATTAGTCACAAATGAGCATGAATGCTCCTTGTTCTGGACGGGTGAGTTTACCATACTATTTACCATAGTAGGCCTAGTTCTGCAGCTACGTGGCTCCAGAGCTACTAATATGCAATTCGATTTGACATGAGAAATTGCTGCGGATCAGGGATCAACGCCTCGGTGAATTCTGACGTACATCGAAATGCAATTTTTACCACGTGCGTGGTATTTAAAACGTAGCCTACATAGATTTCTTTTCTTCAATCAAAATGTTTTGTCACGGACACGTTTGTCCGTGTACAGACAAGTTGACTATCTCTGCTGGGGTTGCAGGACCTATATAATATTCGGGATTATGAAACTGCATTTTACTGTGTGAGGCCAAGACCAATTTAGGAATCTAGGCACCTTGGACCCCGGGGTTACGGCGAAACAGGGAGAAAATGTGTGTCATCCTGCTACCAGTAATAATTTACAGGACATGTGTTAGCAGAGCTACGCAATCTAAGAGGGATGTCCTCCTCGAGAGGGCCCAGTTCAGGTGGGGACATTACTAGGTCCAGGAGAAACGCCCAAACCTACTCTAGTCCTGAATGACTGTACTTAACGCTGTACCCCACAACCTACTTTGAACAAACCACAGACAGGAATCACTAATCAGCATAGAGAAAGAGTGGTGTTTTCATTTTGGTGTGTAAGAACATATTAAAAACACCAAGACTGTTTAGCCTAAGAATCCAAGAAGTCGCTGCAAGTTAACATAAATATTATCCTAACATTCAAGAACATTTAAGCACTACTTTGGATTTTGTTAACACAAATACAGCAGAAATGCAGTATTTTTTTACTGTGAGAAAAAAAAGCTTTCTTTAAAACGGGGAAATGGGTGTCTTTCCCAGGATTACGTATCTCATATAGTCCTCCACCGGTTTTATGTCAAATTTTGTTCAGCCACTTCGGCGTATTTACTTTTCACAGTCTGCTAGAAATACCGCGGCACTCTACATTTTCCAGAGGCATAAAAAGTAAGGGAATCAGCAATGTTAAAGTGATTCCGTTGAATATAGAAGTTGCTGATTAGCGCCGGGTTTATAATGCCTCGGGAGCGCTTGGTCGTTTAAAGGGCTGCTTTTCGGCAAGACGGCAGCGCAAAGCGATCCCATACTTCTGCATGCCTAATCCTCCTAACACTACATTTCTGGGAGAATACATTACTGTCTCATTACTGTTTGTAACGGAAAAAAACTGATCTTGCTTTCTAATTTCGAATTACTTTTTTTTTTTTTTTTAGATGGGGGGTCTCATCTTAATTGTTCTACCTGTAGCGTTAATCGCCCCCATCCACTAGGACCGTGGCAGCTGTAGGGGTCATTTACATTAACACAAGATATAATCGCCAATACTGTCTTTCAGATGTAGCCATTTCCCCTTTTGCAGATAAGCATCAAAAGCTCCAGTGAAATCGGACCCATTACGTTTCTAAACAGTATTTTTTTACTGCCATCCCAGTCTGTTCAGAATATGGCCACACAAAAAGTCATCCGTAAATAAAAAAAGACGACTGGAAATCGCTTATAAATTCCGTTTGGGTGATTAAAGGCATGAAGCGGATTAGAAGTAGTTTATATCTGAGCTTTACTTGCTTTGTGTCTCTTTCAACTACATCATTTTAATGCGCAACATAAACAAAGATATACGATTACACTGTTGGTAATCTTCAGTATATAGAATCGTTGTCGGATCGGCCAGTTTATTTACAGAGATAGCAGTTTTACCTTTAAATTGTTTCCACCTGATATGCGTATGTATGGTCTGCAAAGTGTCCCCTCTGACAATAACAGGAATGGGCTGTGCATAGCAACAGGCCATAGCATTATCGTGTGCATGATTTTCATAAACTAACAGTAATTATTATACGTGCTTTTCCTGCACTTGTTAGCATGTACTATACTGTGGCACTGTCGGGACCTCTCCTATACTGGCTATGCGCTGCGTTTCACAAGCAGCGACTTACGTCGTATCTGAAAATGGTACGGCACCAGGGAAATAATTTTAAGGCTATGCAAAGACCGTGTACAGAATAATAGTAAGAATACAACGATATTCCTGTCCTGATCACTGAATGAACAAAACTTTAAATTAAATTCTAAACTTCTCCAAAAATGCATGTCGTCACCCTTACCTTTCCAACAGGAAACCAGTTCGGCGGGGATAATCTGACAAAGAAAAGCAAGTACAAATCCATAAACTAAGTGAGCCACCGGTGTATTATAAGTTTGACATCAAAAAATCCAGCATCAGTCGCGATCACGCGAGTACTTGTACAGTACCCTCGCAGTATCAGTCTGTAGATACGGCTCTGCGTATCTGACTTCCTCCCTGCGTGTCACTAATCCCTCCTTTCATTGTCTTATTTCGATCAGCGATTATCCGCACGTCCCGCTTCTCACGACGTACCCTCGCCTCGCAGTCCCACGTTGCTCTCAGTACACGGACCTCAGAGCCCAGCTGTTTTCAAGCCGGGCGATCGGGCTCTGCACGCATGCGCTCTGAGGCGAAGGCGCTCCTGGGTCCGCTGCCTGTTTTCGGCGTCTCCCTTTGACACCAGTTCACAGAGCGCGTCAAAACGTGACTATTTATTTATCTATCTATCTATTTATTTATTTAATATTCAGAGCTCAGATTCAGTGCGCAGATGTAAACGCTGGTTACAGTCGCCTTTACGTTGTGTTGTGTTAAACCTACATATGAATGGGCGATATTCCCCTATCCATGCAAAAGACAAGTAACTGGGCATCACTGAATATGCGCTTGATGTAATTAATGACCCTCATAGTGCCTCAACATTGCCTATCTCCTCACAATGACAGCCGCTGACACAACAAATTTTAGATCGGCGCGCAAGTTTTATGCCGATTTTTCAAAGAATATAGGTAGTTCTGGGTATAACCACGTGCTGCGGTGTAAGTTGGCTTTAACCTCCGCAGTTTGGCGGGGTCGCAATTTTACACTAATGCATTTTCGAATGAATTATTTGTGAAATGCAACCACTTTAATCGTGATGTAGCCTATTCTATATAACACAAATTATACATATCTAGTGTCATGGGTTTGTGCCCACCTGCATGACTTAAGCAGTTTTCAGTGAAAGCATTAGATCAAATGAAATGTGTTAATTGGAATATTATTATATGGGGCAAACGACTGTCTGGTTGCAATTATCTCTCTGCCATTAAGGGTACGCTAGCAGGATATTAACGACTCCACTAGGCTAGCCTGCAGGCTGCCGGTGCCAAAGGAGAGCGATTTAAAAACTTTGGCACAGCGTGGTGAATGATTACTATTCAGCCGGAGTGATTTTGCGTGTCCTTTTCAAAATGAAGACCATTGTTACATAGTGCCGTTTAATTTGATAGCAGCCCCTCGGTCGTTCAGGGCTTTAAATTGCTGTATCTATGCCTTACCTTTTAAAATGGTAGATGTTTAAATCTTGGTAATTGGTGTACTTACGTTGAATTGTCAACTGGTACTGTCGTAATCAGTGCATATCTTAGGAAAACAAGCAGCCGTTCCTATCGTGATTAAGGACGGTACGCATATGGCTATTTTATATGATCAAGTGAAGGGTGGTATGACAGCGAGACGGTCAGAAACTATGCATGATGAATGCGCACGGAAATCACACATTGACTTTATTAGCCATTATGCCCGAGTTAATGTTTAACTTATCCTTTTCGTGATCTAATTACAGTATCCAGGCCATCCATTAATAAACCGAATTCCTCGTCATAAGAAACGTACTGTAGGGAGGATATGTAAGTGTAGCATTCTGTGTGTTTTGTTATTGTCTCATAAGCTGGGGGGTTTTACTTCCAGGACACCATGACCTTAGTCAGTGCATAGCTGGCCTTGCATTTCTGCGAATACACGGAGATCGCTGTGTGGTGTCATACATACAGTAAAGTGTATACATAAATGACAGACCCTGGTTAGGTGTATGTACGCGTTTCTGGCATCTCCTCTTGCTGCTCTTGATGTCTAGCTTGTTTCTGGTTTATATTTGATGTTTAAAAGGGAATTTCACCCCACATTGATCATTAATGTGATTTTGCACTGACTGTGAAGCCTGTTTGAAAGTCACATTGTCTTTCCATTATGGATCTCCGAGACAGACAGGCGGTGCTGTTTACAGCTCGCTAATGCTTCTTTTTTTTGGTTTCTGCTTACTGTGGACACACAATAATATGATTCTAGGTTAAAAAACAATTGCATTCAGTTTAAAATGTATTCTGTTTTCAGATATGGGAAATCATTACATGTCAAAGTCTTAAATCCTCAATTACCTTCTTGACACCTGAACCACTAAGTTTAGACTTTCTGTACAATAACAGTTTTCCTGTTATTGGTGTGTACCTAACCATGATCAGAATGTGAAATCTGTTAAATAAAACAATACTGAAATATGAATAAAATAGGAAATTACTCAGTCCATTCTTATATTCCTACGTGGTGAAGAAAAAATAAGTCTTTGAAACAAAAAACAACTACAGTATGATTAAAATGCAACTAGTTATTTCTTCTCCGAAAGAATAATTGTATGATTCATTTGTAAATCTGTTTTGAATGTATTATATATTTGGAATTTTCCAGCCATATTCCAACTGATTATCCAATACAAGACCATGGATTTCCATTCATCCTCAGACTGTTTGTCCTGTACACCTTTGTGGATTTGGAATTACTAATCTAAATTTATCTGATTTCATAATCGCATCTTCCAATTGCTTATCAAGTACAAGGTTGTAGGGGCATATGAAATTAGATTATTATTATTATAAAGAATGGATTTGCAAATGCGTGTTTATTTGTATTTTCATATCCAGTCTGCTTGGGCGTTTATAATTGGCTGTATGTCACATTGCTTACGGTGTCCAACCTATCAAAGCAAAATCTTTTTGTTGTTTTATGACAGCATAAAGGCTTTATAAGTTTGTCTCTATTTTTTATTGTGGATAAAATTAAATGCCTTTCCAAACATTTGCTCTGTGTGCAGTCTTCTCTGCCTGTATGGCGTTCTGTCTGCATATATGTCACTGAATCTCTTAGGATTCATCTTACTTTTTTTAACACTGTTCTTTTTTTAGTATAATCCCATTTTAAGCATAAATATTATGTGCCATAATAACATTTATGGAATCCCAAAAGGTTATTGTTTTGATTTATAGCTGCGAATCAGTCTAGCAACATTAATTACATAAATGATTATAATGTGTATGTTAAAATAATGCATGAATTGTTCTTTTTTATTGTTGTTGTTGTTATTGTGTCTCTTTCTGAGTGATGGAAATCCAGCCCTTTTTTGTGAGAGAGCCGTTAATTAGCTTTGAATTGCTCTCGTGTTCCCAGGCGAGTGCTGCGCGGGTTCGAGAGAACATGCGCTTTTGGAAACGGAAGCTCTACCCATAATGGTGGCAGAGAAATGGTACCCTTGGAGACGACTGGTCCACATCCCACGGTCAGACCCTTGCCATCTTTCATGGGGTCAAAGGTCAGTCTTCTGTGCTGGGTTCCATCACGGGCATGTGTAATTCTAGAACTTTGCTGTTGTGTGTGTGTGTGTGTGTGTGTGTTGTTTCACCACTAAATTCTGCTTAATTAGTGAGGAAGAAGCAGCCTCACTGGCTGCTCATTACTCACTAATTAAGTCTAGTAATTAAAAAATAAAAAACTGTCTAAGCCTCCAAGGCGTGGCTGTGAGTCATTTTCACACCCTTCAGTGCTTGTGAGGTATGGTAAGCAAGCATTTCATTGTACTTGTACTTGCATAGATGACAATAAAGCATTGGCATCCTTGAATCCTTTTGAACTTGCCGTATCCTCTGGTATCTTGGCAAGCCTGCCCGTATCCAAGGTTGTATGGGCCACCTGCCCGTAACCCTAGGTGATCCGGCCGACTTTCTCCCGTCGTTATGGAGGTGTCTGTTTCAGAAGCTTGTGCTCCTGTCGCTGATGCTGCCAGGAGTGGCTGTGACATCCGGCCCATGTCAAAGACAGCTGAAGGGAAATGCCACAATGTGCAAAGAGCTCTCGCTTTACACAGATCCTCGTGCCCTCGGGGTATGGATACCCTGGCCGATTATGGGGGCCCAGCACTTTACAGAGGACCTTGAATACAGAGAGGTATGGGTGCCAAATGAGTGCCACTCGGTCCATATACTGTAGTATTGACCCATATTGCAAAACAAAAAAGCAGAAATATGTGATTAGTCTTGTACTTTTGTATTCTCTCCTAGCAGATTATATCATCGGAGACCCTAGGGGGTGGCATTTCCATTCATGGCTGAGATTGGGGGGGGGCAAGGTAACATTTTGTTCAGGGGAGTCTATAATCTCTAGCTATGCCCTGGCATACCTGTCCTGTGAAGCCTTGGCCCCATACTTTGTATGAGCAGCTGTTATCGCTGTTTTGAAGCACTTCACCTTAAGAGCTGTTTTACATGCGTAATACGCTTCCATCTCAACACCTGAGCTTCCCGGCCGCGTCTCTCCAGCAAATTGGAGGCGCTCTCTGAATTCTGGCAACGTTGCCGCTGTCGTCTTAAGCAGAATGCGTGGCTGAAGCGGAATTCGCTTAACACATCATGGCGCGCATGCCATTGTTTATGTACAGACTGATAGTGAGTGAAGCAGGTACCCACTGACTGGACGGAGAAGTTGAGAAGGACGTGTGAAAATCACGTGTCGGTATTTATTTTGAAGGAATTTGTTTTTTAAGGGAATCGCCCCTGTTAGCCTTGCAGTTAATCGCTTCCTGTGTAAACATGGACAGTTTTACCAGCGTTGAATGCTTTTGTCTCTGAGCTGGACAGCATCCCTGGAATCCTGCTGTGTACATTTTTTATTAAAACTGGGGGGCGGGTATATTGGAGTCAGAGGTGTGACGTCATATCGTCTCATGAGGAGATTCTGTAGTTGCACTGTATACAGTTTGTTTTCTTTTTCAGAAACTATTGCTGTTATAGTTACAATATATAATGTGAAATTTATCTTTCCATTTTACTGTTATTTATCTTCACTAATATGGTAATTTGAGTGCGTTAAGTCCCGCATTATGTACGCAGAATTACACGGGAATTATTAAAATTATGCACAATTTGCGAGACTCCGCCGCAAATGTCAGGCCATTCATTGTGGAAAAAATTCCCTCACCTCAGGGTCAGCTGTGACACGCCTGTCACTCTGCTGCACCTTGTCTCTCTCATTAACACATCCGAACTTTCCGGAAAGAAACACAACACACATAAAATAGCAACTAGAAGATATGAGTAAGTATTGGAGATTTACTGTCACTCTTGTTGGTAAAAAATGGGGCATTCAGCCAGCACTATTTATGAACTAAATGATTCTGAGTTTCTGGTAACTGGGTAACTTACTTTATGGCGTTTTCCAAATAAATGGCAGGTTTGGCCCCATTTTTTGACGGGCTTCTTACTCATTCTTATACCGTGACAGCAAACACAGTGGGATGTGAATTGTAACTGGCACAAACGCTACGTACCACTGTGTTATCAGCATTGCTATGTATGCTACGCTGTTAACTAACCTTGCTAGTTGCAGTTTGCACGATAAAATAAGACATTCTTTATGAAACTTAATCAACAGGAGACGATTAAATTCCACCATTTCACATAGCATTTTATTGATTAAATGTGGGATATGATACAAGGTCTTCAATAAGTTAAGTTGACACACGAAGCTGTACCGCGCTTCTGCGCTCGCTGCTCTCTGTGTTAATCTTATCTTTACTCGCGGGTCTGGAAGTGAGCGTCTGCCTGCCAAAGCGGGAGTTGGGAATAAACCATTGAAACAGAGGGTAGGGGGTTCTCCAAATAAAATCTATTAAAAAAACTTTCAATTACGTAATGAGATATATTAATCATACGTATTTTTTGTAAACCAGGCATCATATCTGATATTATTGGGGGGGATGATCCCCCTCCCATCTCGAGATTGGGGGAGGAAGGACATGCCCCCCAACCAATCTCCCCCTAAATCTACGCCTATGGCCACAGGTTGGTATGAAAGACCCCCCAAGAGTTGCGTTGGCTTTAAGAAACAATTTTCAGGAGGAAAGCACAAGGGGAATTTTTTCGGAGATGTGAGCAGCTCACTTATGGTTATGACACAACACCTTGGAGAACGCCAACTACTGCCTGGTTCTGCGAGATGCCAGCATAGCACTCAGAGGCTCTAGGTACACCTTAACACCCCCTCACTCACTTAGCCTGCCATACCCGTGCCAGAAAATTGGTCACCCTCTATTGGAGTTCAGTGTGCATCAATGTGGTCCGTTTTCGTCGGCCTCTCGGGCAAGGACTCCTTCTAGGCCGCGTGAAGTGTGAGAAATGTCTTCCAACCTCAGTGGGCTGATGAAGACCTAGATCAACGGAGTGTCTTGGTGATGCTCTAAGGACCTTTTCACCGTGGTCTTAAATCATTGTCCAAATTTTCCCACATCAGGTCCAGTCCTCAAGGGCGTAAATGGCTGTAAGATTCAGATAATGTTGAATATGAAAAATAACAATTGCATGTTTCCACCTTACCATATTGTAGACGTCCCTCCCGTGGTTTTAGAATCTATTTCAGGAAGCTGTACTCCAGAAAGCAGCGGCTTTATCCTACCTGTCTTGCATTCAGGGGTGAGGGTCTTCCTGCAAGATCGTCGCTTTTCTGCCTCTGCCTGAATAGCGGACAGATGACCAGAGGACTACATCTTGCTCTCCGGAGGCCTAAATCTTGCTCTGGGTTTCCATTCCTCTCACTGGATGTTCAGATGAGTCCGTGACTTAAATAAATTCCCACCATCTATTCTAACTGCCATGGATACAAGTGTATTTATCAGAGCTGCACACAAAGCCTATTTGGCCTCCTGACTTAGCAAGTGCTTAACACTGCATATGTGCTTGTGCATGACCACTGCCATCCAGGGCGGCAAAGGCCCCGTTAAGGTCACAGCTTCCTGTCTATGGCTGTGCCAGCAACAAGGTCAGGGTCTTAATAGCTCCTGCTGGTTACCTGGGCTGGTGTCCAGCTCTCAGATCAGTATCTCTGGAGCATCCTGATATGCTTTCCTATTGCTGATGCACAATGCATCATTTCTCTATACAACAGGCTCCCCATTGCTCTATTAGTCTACACAACTGTATATCCCTTGCTGGTCTCATGCTCCCTGAATGCTCTTTGTCTTTTGATGGAATAGTCTCGTTAGGTTCTTGCTATACCTGCAGTGCATTGTATATCTTTCCAACTAATACCACTTACCAGGGGCATTGCTGGCACCTTATGACACTGGGGGCTTTGCCAAGAGACCTTATCTGTCCAAGGGCCATCATATTGAATCCTCTCACTCAGAAGTTATGATCACAGCAACAACAACAGACATGCTCAATTTGCCATATGCACTAATAATGCTTCTTTTCACTGACCCCCATCTTGCGCTCTCTAACTTGGGGCTGACAGCATAGGGTCAGCCAATGTGCAGCACCTCTAGAGGAGGGGGTTGAGGGCCTTGCTCAAGGGCCCATGGACATGTGACTATTCTCCCAAGACCGGGGCTCACACCGGCGATCTTTTGATCACAGGCACAAAGACTGAGCCTGCTGAGCCACTCACTGCCTCCTATGATGATCCTAGTACTACGGAGATTTTGAGTAATATGTCCATGGACTGGGACTGTTGTGATGAATGGTGTTCTCACGGCGAGAGCATGGTTGTTAAAACATCTGAGGCAAATCATTCGGGGCTCATTCGAATTCATTTGGGGTTTCAGCCAAGATCTTGGGCTGTGTGTTTGATGGGCATGTGGAGCTGCAGGTTTTCCAGCGTTCTCTTGTCGCGAAGAAAGCACATCCACATCCACGGAATTCCATAGCTCGTCCTCCCCGTCACCCGTGGAATTCAGTCGGTTCTTCTGCTTCTCCCTCTCCGCTTTGGTTTCTGTCCAAGTTCTTCCGTTGGATCTGAAGCAGTTAAGAGTCGGGCGCCTGGTTACTGAAGAGCGAGGCTGACCTTCAGCAAAGAGCAGCTTTCAGTGAGAGGGGACATGGGAACACAGGAGTCGGCGAGCAGCAGATGACAAATGTGCTGGTGAAGGCGTTGACGAGGGAGACCTTATCGGTGGGGAGAATGGCCAGTGGGAGCGTCAGGACTTTTAGCGCAAATCCCAGAGATGCCCCCATTGAGTCTTTTGAGGATTCCACTGTGCCGACACCAGCCATCCTGGCCCCTGCCTCTGAATGGCGGCATTGTCGCCCCCGCGCTCCAGTGTTACAGCAGCTGAGCTGTACAGAAGCGGCCACGGTAATGGCATCCCTGTGGGGGCCTCCATTTTTTTTGGCCGGTCCCCGCTGCTTGTTTGGCGATTCCCACACGGCGGAGCTTCATTCTCCCCCCAGGCAAGCCGGCATTATTTTTTTTTCGTACATATGGGACATTGTGCGGTAACCCCGTTTCTGAATATTGTTCTCAAAGCATGGCGTCGCCCGGCGACAGGGAGGAACACAAATGGTGGCTAATCCAGGCTCGCTCCAATGTGCTGGGCACACGGATACCATTTCGTCTGAAGTGCTTTCACCGCCTCATCTAGCTGGCACTCAGAAATTCTGTGGATTCGACACGTTAAATAAAAACACTACATTATGTTCGCAAAATTATATTTACAAATTCAATTGTATACAGTTTTATGTATAAGTATCATTTTACATGTAAATTGTATATCACAGTTATTATATGGTGTTTGTAATGCAACCTTGTTGTGGCACAGTTTACAAACAAAAGAACCCAGACTTACAAAAGATCCCATAGGTATTTATTCTCTTCTCTTTTAATGCTGATACACAATGTGGCTTTTATCTGTTGTCATAACAAACCCCATCGTGATGGTTTTAAGCAAACCAGTTATGCTTCACTGGGACGTTAGTGGAACTCTGGGTCAAATCATTTGGTTAATATATTTTTAAGTGAGATATATTCTTTTGGAGGCATGTTGCACGACATGCACCCTGAAAGAAATAATTTTACGACTTCACTTAAAGCTGTATTCTATAACATAAATGCATAGATACTTTCATAAAGCATTATGATGGTCGGTATAAGAATTAATAATGCATTACATCATCTTATATTGACAGTCATAAGCTATTATTGTGTTGATTATAATAGTTCATAAGCTTCAATGAGGCTCATCTATAAAGCACTATAGGTGACCTTCATAATACATTTTAATGGTCAATATAAGAATTAAGGATTCTTTGTACTGCAATATGAAGGTATCTACAGTGCATTATAGATGAGAGTTTCATAAAGTATTCATAATGCATAACAAACGTGGCTATAATGTGTTGTACCTTTTAATCAATATTTATAGCCATGATTATGTTGCTATATGAATGCATTATGATGTGTTATGAATGTGTTCATAGATTGTCATAGTTATGGAATATTTAGAAAGTATTTCTGAAATAGTTTGTCCTTTGTACTAATATGATGCCAAATGTGATTATGATTAATGAAATGTTTCCATGATTTAACCAATATAATCTAGTATGTGCTTCTTCAGGTGTTCAAATTTACCTTGTAAGGATAAGGTAATACAGTATACTTTTTAAATGACTTAATGTGTAGGTGTCTAAGACACACTGTTGGAAATTAACATTAGATCCTTT
This sequence comes from Isichthys henryi, assembly GCA_026776945.1. Taxonomy (NCBI): domain Eukaryota; kingdom Metazoa; phylum Chordata; class Actinopteri; order Osteoglossiformes; family Mormyridae; genus Isichthys; species Isichthys henryi. Next base: position 1,856,740 of record JAODJX010000103.1, on the reverse strand, counting down.
GCCTTAGGATTCTATTAATTAATTAAAATGGTAGCTAAAGCAAATATACAAAGGGTGGCTTCAGGACCAGGGCTGAATGTCCATGTCATTAATGTCTGTCATTGCAATTTCCCATGGTCCTCCAGCCTCCTGCTTTCCAGCCTGTACACCCCATCTCTGGTGAGCACCATACATAACTACCCGGGCAAGGCTGCAACCCCAGGAATTCATCAGGCATTCATTATCGTCTCTTTTCCCCTCGTTCTGTTTAAACGATTGCTGTTCAAATGCGACAAATCCTGAAAGAGGTAGGAAGGATACAGACCAGACACCATGTTTTATTTATTTTTTTCTCTCTTATCTATTTTTTAACTGCTGTTTGCCAACTCCTAGTGACCCGTCTGTGATGCTAATGAAAGTTGACAGTGCACAAAAGACTTTTTCGTGCCGCTGTGCTCTGTGAGTGCACCAATCACCTCTGTGGACCTTGTGAATATAGCCCGTCTGCTTCCTTTAAGCCAGGCCAAGACTCCTCTGCACCCTGGAGGTGATTTGGTTAGATCACAGGTCTTGTTCTGTATTTCTGGTTGTCCTCAGTGAATAAACGGATGGCAAGACGACCGGAAAAAAATGGATATTTTTCATTTTCCCGGTGTTTTTCATGTGTTAATAAGATCTAAAGCTCTAAAATTGTAACTTATGAAAGTTTCTCTGTACTAATATCTTCCTTATTTAAATTCGCAATTGATGTAAATTTCTTAAATGATTGTCCCTGGGTGAATAAAATTCCTTGTTGAGAGGTAAGTTAAAAGTGACACTCTGATCTTCCTAGTCCCCAACCACCCCCCCTTTAAGTTGATAGCTGAGAATTGACCCGCAAAGTTTGTTTTCAAACTGTAGAACCTTCCTAGCACATTCCCATAGCCATAATTGATGGATCTTTCCCCAGAATTCAACTTGTGCAGGGGTCTCTAACTCTGGTCCTGCAGAGCTACTGTCCGGTAGGTTTTCTGTCCTACCTGGCTTCTCGGGTAAATACCCGGAATAGGTGTGGCTCACCAGAGGCCAGGTAGGATAGAAAACCTACTGGATAAAAGCTCTCCAGGACCGGAGTTGGAGACCCCTGATCTAGAGCCACTGCCATGGCTAACCAATGACAAGCAGCTTTCTGAGTACCTCAGTTTGAGGTTGATTGAGAAGGAGAAGGGGTTCATCCCAGAACCTTCCCTTCCTGGCCACCTTCAAGGACCTGTTTGTAATAATCCCAAAGATTCAGTGTATAGTTCCTGGCATTTAGGTGCAGGTTGGACTTTGATTATGAGTCTGAAACATTATATATTGAAGAGGGCAAAGTGAAAAGGGTAGTGTTTCCCATCACCAAAATCTCTTAGTAGAAGCAATCTCTTTTCCAGTCTCCGTGAAAAGAGTCAAATTTGCCCGCCCCTTCCCTCAAGCGGACAATTTCACACCCCTCTGAATCGTCTCTCCAAGGTCAGACACAACCAGCGGCACATCGATCGGCAGCCTCCACCGCGTTTGCTCGCTGGAGTCACGCGGATAAGCGGGATTATGACATGAAGATGCATGGTGCCCCCCAAGCCTCGTGTTAACAGGTGAATAACACGTCTGGATTGCCTCAGAAGTGACATTAGTTTTTATATATGCTCTGTGGAGTTATGCATATGAAATTATGCATTTTGGAAATACTTTACTGTAATTCCAGGTATCATGCAATACCTTTAAACTCTTTGAAATTTTGTAAACCTTGTGATGGCTTTGGCTGGTGGGCGTATAATACTGCCCTGTGGGGTCAATGGAAATTCT
>JAODJX010000103.1:1826912-1847843 GCA_026776945.1 Isichthys henryi | reverse complement strand
GCGCTGTTCTCGCGGGCCGGCCTGCGTGGCTTTGTTGTTTTTTCATATTTGCTTTGGTGCACTTTCGGGGTGGTGATCGCTTGGTCTTTATCCCCCCTTTTTTTCACCCCCCCCCCCCCCCAGCCTGCTCCGGCAATGCCTTCAGCTGCTGAGTGCTCTTCCCATGAAAAGGTTCTAATGGGAGGAGCACAGAGAAACACCAGCCGCGCTCTCGGCCAGGCACGCATCGGGCCCAACCCGCGCTCATTTCTGCACCTGCAGATAAAATGCTTTGATGCCCCCTCATAATTTTTTTCTCTTTGCCACCCATAACAAGATGCAAAACGGCAAGAAAATCACATCTCAAGAAAAGCTGGGGTGTGTGTGTGTGTGTGTGTGTGTGTGTGTGTGTAATTATTATATTGTGGGGACATTTTGGGGGTTCGGACCCCACAAGGATGACCTCAATCATAAAAATCTGCAACTGCAATCAAAAACTAAAGATGCCATATCTATTTTGTTTGGTTAAGCTTAGGACTGGGGAGGGGTTAAGATTGGTATTGTTGGGACTAGGATTCTGTCCATAGAAATGAATGGGGAATTCCTATAAAGATACGAATATGTGGACTGTGTGTGTGTGTCTGTATCATCCAAGCCAATCTTTATTTTTCATTCCAAATTTGCCCTGCATCTAGACCAGCGCCCACAATGCCCGTCCTTTTCTTTGCCCTCGGCTAAATTCGCAGCGCACGAGTCGCTGAGATTCTGAAGACCGCCAGAGAGTGGCCGCTCATCCGGTGATCCGTAAAACGTGCGATCCCGCCGCAGTGAGGTCGATTCCAGTTAATGCGAAATAATCCTCGTTGCGGCCTGTTGGAGGCGGTGCTGGGCGGCAGGCTGTACGCAGGGTGAGCGACGTGGCATGGAATATGTTTGTATCCATCCAGTTTATTTTTTTGTTTCATTATTCCCTAGTGCCGGGTCGTCAATGACATAATGTCTGCCTGTTTCAGCAACGAAAAATCCTCAGGTGAGTGGAAACAACCTCTAAAATATACATCTTAAAAGCAAAGCAAGCATCTCCTTATATTTAAGGAGAGATGTTGGAATAACGTGCTACACCCCTGTAAATGGGGAGAAATAATCATAAAATTACAGAGTGATATTAGTAGTGAGAGCATTTACGTGAAAGATCAAGACCATTTTACAGGTCACAGATAATAAACTCATAGTTCAACTTTGAACAATAATGGATGATGTAAATAATGAAGTAATTAAAAGTTAATGTTAAAAACAGTCTTTAACTCTTTTAACATAATATGAATTTTTACATAATTTACATTTTACATTTAACATAATATGAAGTTTATGGATTCTTATGAATGGTTTCCCATAACCATATGATCCCATTAATCTTATCAGACTTGCAACAGAATACAAATCCACTGGCTGCTTAAACTTGTAACAGACCATAATATATTTTTGTTATGTGATTTTTGTATAGTTTTTTCTATACCTTAAGCATTGCAGTCGTTGTATAAGATGCTGCACTGGTGTTTTTGTGATGGGTTTACTGTAGCATTTAGTGTTTCAAACCCCAAAAGCGCGGAAACACCTTTATCTATTAATGTTTTGAGAAATCAGCACGGCGGGCAGCACTGTGGACACCAGGATTCAAGTCTCCACTCTGGCTCTACGTTCCTCCAGGTACTCTGGTGTCCCTCCTACAGTCCCAAAACCAGTGGAGTTTCTAGCTATTGAAAAGATCAGGGGCTAAGTCAAGCTTACCTGGGACTAGGCTTAAAATACTTTGGGCTATACCCCGAGTGATTAGATTTAACAACGCCCGTGCCCAAAACATACCAGCGTGGACTGGAGTTATCAAATTGTCTGTGTGTGTGTGTGTGTGTGTGTGTGTGTGTTGGCACTCTGTCCTGGGATATTCCTTGCCTTGCATCCACAGCTTCCGGAATAGACTCCGGACCCCACACAACCCTAAATAGGCCAAGTGGGTATGGAAGATGGATAGAGCAGAGTATGGCACAGAGGGGGATTAACAGGAAAAAGGTGGGTAAGAAGCTCGAGTAGATGGTCATCTGTCATCACTCTCAAGAAGAGCCGTCAGCGGTACTCTGAGGAGTAGACTTATATTCACAGGATGACACCAGCAGCATGTTCACTGACCTGACAGATGTGAAGGTGTGTCCGCAGCGATGGGTCAGGATGATGGAAACCCGCTTGCTTTTTGAGGCAAACCTCTAGCAAAGTGGCAGCTAGTTTTAGTCGGGAGAGGTGATTTCCCACTAGCGGTAGGCTAATCGCGGTCCTCTCAGGCCCGTCTCCTAGCAGCGTAATAAGCTTACTTTAATAATTAATGACCATGAGGACAGCTTGAGGGCAGAGTCGACTTAATTTAATAATTCAGACGCTGACGGGAAGGGGAGACCTGAAGCTGAGAGTGCCCTCTCTGCCGTTCCGCGGTGAGTCTCACGAGCATGGTATCTGACACGATCTGAAACTGCGTTAAGAACCAGAATGCCGGATGATTGATCCCCCTGAAAGGGAAGGTAAGAGCCACACAGGTGGAGGGAGGACCCACTGTTCCCTGGAGAGGAAGCTGTCGGCTCCCATTGGCTTCCCCACCACGTCTGAGGGGAGGGGCGACTCCCAAGACACCACTCGCACGGCAGAGGCTCTGTCGGTCTAAAGAGAGGCCGTCACAGGGTCAGCCGTCTCCAACGAGAGCGACTGTCACAGAGATGTATGGGAGCAGGCGGACTGGACACTTAACCAATAAGGCTTTAAATTAAAAATGTGTCCCGACTTTATCTTTCAGCTTTACCAAATATTAATTCCTCAGAGTAAAAGTCCTACTGATCTGGCTTTCATGAACTGAAAATAACCACGAGACAAGCTTTTCTGACAGCTATTTTAAAAAGGTTGTATTTCTACTGATTTATAATTCTAAGCTATGTTTGGGTTTAGATACTTGTAAAAATGATTCTAGCACTTAAGAGTAAATTTAGAGAATAGGACTGTGAAATGACAAATGGTTGAACATATTAGCTCAGTACATAAAAGGATTGACGATGTGCTTACTGCCTCCTTCCTGTGTCCCCCCCCCCAAGCAAGCCCAGGGCCCACCACCAGGATAGTTATCTGTACCACCTTAATGCATTTGACACGCAGTCATCCTGGAGTGTATACAGGGGTGGGGCCACTGGTACACAGGCCCCAGTCGAAAGCTGATTGGCTGCCAGAGTGCCCTATTTTCTGTCATTCACCATTTCAAAATATACCATTGGCTAATGATAAGATTGGCACCTCTGTATGAATTTTGGTCCCTCTCATGCTGTCAAGCTAAAAAAAAATCCTATAACTGCCACAGTCTACTTCCCCAACTGCAACATGTCCGAAGGGTATGGGAAGGATGTTGATGACACATGACTATACAGGCGTAGCACAGGAAATGAGGTGTTCAAAGGCATATATCCAGCAAACAAGAACCCTGAATATACAAAATGCCCCTTTTGATTCGCTTCCAAAAACTACAGCATACAAACATATAGGCATTTGCATGTACAAAAGGCTGTAACAAACTTGTACCAAGGTTATTGTTTTTGGATTTTTTTTGTGTAAAACTGCATCAATATGAAGGTTCATCTGTAATAATATTCACCTTTTTAATGTCCTCGCATAAAGTGTAGATGAATGCGCGTTAAATGTGGCAAACCCAGACCGCGCTGGCTTATTGTTGGATTATCTTTGGGGACACGGTCCTCGTTATTGCTCCAGAAACTGTTAAATAGGCTGTTGTTTGTTCGAGATTTCTCGGCTTCACCTGCTCTGCGTTTTGTCTGTAATTGCCTTTTTTTTTTATTTATTTAAATCTTGTCTCCCTCATTTTTCCCCATAATTACCAGTATGACACTCTTCCTTTTTCTTCCTGCATGAGGTGTATAAAAGCTGCATTTATGAAGCAGCATTCTGAAGGTTAATGAAATGATTCACTCCAGTTAATACATTTCTGCGTCACGTTCAGCCATTTCAATTTCTGCTAATTTCTACCTCCTTCTTAGCAGGGCTGCTTCACTTTCCTGATATCCGTGTATATCTGAACTACCAGGTGTTGCTCTTAATAGCCATTAATGTTTAAATTATGTATTTTTTTTTTTTAAATGGGATTTGCAATCAGGACATCTCCATAATCATGGAGGCAGCCGAGAAACTGGGGTCAGATTTAAAATACTTGTTGTATTAATAGTCAAATTCCACACATGATTATATATAGACTTTATGTGAAATAGTTCCTGTTTACATTTTTGGCTTAAACTTACCAAACCATCGTGTTTCTTCTCATCGTGTTTCTTTATAGAATGCATATTTTCTGTGAATATTTTATATTCACGTCTGGAATGGCAATACAGTGGTAAACATGATGAAATATGGTCGTACTACTTAGTTTTGGGCTCTGCCACAGTTATAATTGGATGTTTCTTTTTCTTCTACAGTCAGGGTCAGAAATGTTAATGAGGAATATCTTAGAGAGCATCTGGTAACCCTGGATACTCTTCTAATACACAGCCGGGTGAGTATCTTCACCACATCTCACCTCTTGCACTTATGAGAATTTCTCCTTCATTTCACGGGTTATTTTATTCATTTACTTTCTGCAGCACCAGCTCAAATTTCAGTATGCCTCTTGGTACATTTTCGTATAAAAACAGAATTCCAAACACATACAAGCAATTTTTTAAATTTTGGTCCAGACATATATGAAAATCACATTTTTTCCATATTCTTTTTTATGTTCATTACATATCATCTCATTTCAAGTCTCATTTGATTTCTCCCAAAGATAAGGTGGTGCTACATTCGACTAATAAAATGTTTGGTTCCATTAACCAGAAAGAAAAAAGACCTCAATCTTTACTTTGTTTGGATCTGTAATGAGAGCTATGTCCCCAAAGACAATTCTTCAATAAGCTGGAATGGTGCGGTATTCCAGATTTAAAGAGCAGGCATGAAACAACAGTTCACTGCTAAGAAAAAAAAAATCATTGTTTGTCTCTGTGGCAACATTATGTGTTCAGACATTCATTGCTTCGGAAGTACAAAAAGTAAACCCTGTCTTTTGTTGTCATGAAATATATCTTTGTGGGTACCATGTCGGGTACAGGTCTTTCTTCTGTGGGTGATTTTTACCCAGCTACAATTCTATTCCATTTCCAGTGAGTAGACAGAGTCCCCAGATTGTATAAATCCTCCTCACCTTGAGGCCTGTAGAGACACAGGAGGTCCCACTGGCTATCATGAAGGCAGGCAATCTACAGCATAAAATCAAAGGAGCTCTGAAGAAGAATCACTTTGAACTTGAGGTTGAAAAGCGGTAGCAACCAGTCCTAGAAGTCATCAGCAATGATCAAGTCCCCCCAGGAGAGTCTCCAATTTAACGCTCACTCTATCCCTGAGTGCATCTGTGTTTCTGAGAGCTTTTATAAGTCTTCCAGTCAAGCTTCATGGGGAAGAAGCATTCACCAGACAAAATGTGAAAACACCTATGGATCGCCAAGGTCTTCCGTCTGCCGACAATTTGTACATCGGGAAGCTCTTGTCAGCACCTTCATGGTGGGAACCTTGCCCAGATCAGAAGCAATCAGCCATGTGGTTGATGGGATCTGAGGTGCATCACTAGGCTGAATCACCAGTGTTAGGATCAACAGCAGGATACCAAGCTTGGTTGGGAGGTTGGGGGCAAAGAGAACTGAATCAGTCATGTTTTTTAATGAGCGGTCTCAAAGCGCGCTTGAAGCGTAGCACGTCAGTGTGAGACATGACTAACAGTACTCCTAGTCAGTCAGGGCTCTGGACCCCTGGCGAGCTCATTTTCATTCGTCCCGCCCATCCAGCGTGCCCATGTTCAGGAAAGCCAATGTCGATTTTCACACAAACTCCGAGAAGGCCCTAACAGATGAGGTTTTAAAGATGTTGAGTGCTCTGTCCCAGTGCCTGAACACGCACTCTCACCCCCTTACTGGGCTTCTGCGTGATCCAGTGGGACCGATTTTCCATTCTCTCTTTGAAAACCATTTTGAATTACAGCCTTCTGGCAAAATACTGTTTCCGTTCAACACTCCTCTGATCAGACATAACTTGCAGAATTTTTTTGTCCATTTATTATCCGCGTGATGTTGAGCAGTGACTATATACTGCTGGAAATCCCCTCAGCTCTAGTGATTTTTGGATCAGAATGTTTGCATTGATAATAGCACTCAGGAAGAAGCAATCAAGGACAACCCTAGTACAAAAGCAATATGGGTTGTGAGAAAGAGGAGCAGGGGGAGTGCATAACATAGCACTACCCCCACTTCTTCCCCTGACACAGTCTTCTGAAATACAGTCAACTAAACAACAAAAAAGAAAAAACTGATTTCAAGCATCAGTTATGCGACAACAAGGACTGCGAGAGAAGGTGTTTCAAGACTAGGTTTTCAAATTCAGACCTACAGGCTACACTACAAAATAATTCCCTGCAAAATGTAACCTTGGGGTAAATTATTACTCATAGATGGAAGAAAGTCAATAAAATGCTGAAAGGCACAATGAATACATGTTGCATTAATTCCTGTCATGTTTCATCAGCTGAAAAGGTCTTCACTGTGCACTGTGCACTTACTTCAATGAAATCATAATCATTGTTTGGTGCGCGACATGTCACTGTACTGTATATGACTTGCAGTAATGTGCACTGCAGTGAAAACGTTAACTTGCATTTTTGCACCTAGCAAACACATTTATGAACAGAGCATCTAATTTCTTTGTACAGTACAAATAAGTATGTCTGTCTGTATACAGTTCTGGCCTCTGTATATAGGTCCCTATGTCTATGTACAGTACATACAAGTCAGTATGTCTATGTACTCTATAATCAGGTCTGCCCCTCTATGTATACAGGTCAGTATGTATATGCATACTATATACAGCTCTGCAGATAGGACTGTGTCCAGGTATACCTGTATATTGCAACGTATGGGATTCCTGGACATGACGTTTTAATTCACACTTAGTTTTCCCATTGAAATTTGTCTTACCTGCTGTATGCACATAGCAATTAAACAGCACAGAGCGTGTACTGCAAGTTCAGATAATTAATTGAAAGATGCAGATATAAGGTAATTATAGTAATCCAATGAAATCTGTTACACTAGCAAACTCAAATTGTGGCAATAAATTTTAATAATTGTAATTCCCCTTTGGAGGAAATGCTTTATCTACATATTCAGTGAATTGCTTCTCAAGTTGTCTTTTGAAAGGAACTAATCATTTGAGAGTATGGGGGGAAAACACAGGTGTAATTAATTTACCTGTGTTCAACATGTCCTTTGAAAAATGTGGAGTGTTTTTAATGGGAGTCCTTGACTTTCTGTGTATAGTTCTAAATTCTTGCGTACAAACCTTATTTCTTTGTTTTCTAATTAACTTTGTTGAGTATACCTTGCGACCCTGAGCCAGAGAAGCAGTTTGTAGATGGATGGGTGTCTTGAATATCGATGATGTATAGTGCATATACATTAGTATATGCAATAAATATACGTATGTATAAATTATATATGTATAGGTTATGAGATTTTGTCAACCAGTTCAATCGCCAATATTTTATTTAGCAGAGTACATTCTTACATGCCAGTGTACCACAGAGTGATTCAGTGTGGTTGTATGTACTTCTTTCCAAGGAGAATCAAGAAACAGCCATAGCAGCAATATTGGGGGGGGGGTTAGAATGAAAATGATTCCCTGAAAATTCTGAGGAACGTAATTGAGTAGAACTCTACTAAGAAGTAGTATCTGTAGACAGAATACATAAAGAATTCAGCTATATACAACCGGGGGGAAAATATCGCAATGATGGAAGACAGTAGCCAGGGTTTAAGTCAGTGATGACATTATTGGGAGCAGTGAACTGAGACTTTGCCGGTAGAGACCACCCAGCCAATACATGGAGTGTATTAGCTAAGTTGCAGGCTAGGATTCTTCAGTTTAAATTAATTGGGAAAATAGCCAGAGAAAAATGTGCATTTATAACGTCTGGTATGAGTTTGTCAGCAGGAGTTAGAGTCTCCATCATTAGCTTCACCGTGTTTTCACATTGAGAAACTGCGCGGATGAACTTGTGTCCACTCATTTGGTGTGAACAGAGCAAATGGCTCTAGATGTGGATTCTTGTGCATGGGCAGTAATATCAGTAAAAACATCACATCATTCTAGTCGATGTCAGACGTTGTCAACGTATCTTGGAATTTCATCCCTGTTCCGGACTTTTCCTGAAGTCATCACTTTCACGTGATACTTCTGTTTGTTAATTATTTGCTATGGGACTGCTGTTTAGCTCAGTAAACTGAGGAAAATTGAGGGAAAATAGCAAACTAGAGTTGTCCTTATTACTGTCAATTAGATTGGAAAAGTATGCTGACCATGGAGAGTTAGTTTTTTTTTTTTTATTTATTTAACTTGGCTGCCTTTGCAGGCAAGATGAAATACCTCTAATTTGTGTTCTAATCTTTTGGAAGGCGACTTTAAGGTCATTATCCTGGTGGCTATACTTCATATGCTTAACAAGTTTCTTGTTAGTGATGCAATAATATTTATCTCGAAGCTCAGAGTGCTGGGTAATTCACTCATCAGCCGGCTTGAATTCGGCCAGCATCACGCCTGAAGAAATATTACACCAAGTGAGCACTTTCAAGGCAAATCCATCCATCTATCCATTACATTGTATAGCTGCTTACCCTGGTGATGTTCAGGCGGAGCTAGGAGCTTAACTCAGGCAGCATAGGGCACACGGCTGGGGTACGTCTAAAATTTATTTAGTGGATGGTTTTATCCAAAGCAATGTTCAATTGAGAAAGAAGCGTCAGACGGTCCCTGGGGCATTTGGGCACCGAACCCTAACCCGCTGAGTAGCTCACCGCCCCCTATACTCCTTGGATTGGATCTGTTCAGTGCAAATGCAGCAGAAAAAGCATCTGTACCCATTATAGAAGTAGCAAAGGTGTAAATCTGCAGCCAAAATAGGACATACTTACAGAACAAGGTGGTTGCATTTCCTGAGTAATCAGAAAACAATGTGACTGAAGTACACAACTCTGAGCGTTATTATGAAGACGAGTAGGACGCAGTTCATTTCAAAACAAATCCAGAAAAAGATTTCAAGAACATTTGTACAGTCATCTCTTCCATATTTGTTTTTAAAAAACCTATAATAATCCTAATAGTGGTCACACCAAATCTTCGAGGAAGGGTTAAGGTTTGTTACCCACTAAGCCTGAAGATGGAGTAGGAGTCCATTGCATAATACAGACCATCCTTGTACATCATGGGGGTTAGGGGCGTAGGCCTCCAGCAATCGTGAAAAAAACACGTAAAATTTTTTGGTCCCCTTGGCGAGTGAAGCAAGCATGTGAGATAAGATGAGAAAGAGGTGACACAAAGATCACTGCAAGGTCACTGTGCGATAAACACGGCTGGCATCCTCCAAACTAGCACTACACTTAGTTACTAAACCTTTTGCGTTACTAAACCTTTTTCCCAAAAAAAAATGCAGACCTCGCGATATATCGAACCCACGATGAGGAAAGTTGCGATGCAGAGTGTAGTGTACAAAGGCTATTTAAATAAGTTTGGCTTATATATTTTTTGGAGTTGTTCAGGGACCAAAGACAATGCACCTGTGACCAGAAAGATGTAGGTTTTGATTAACAGGATAATCAGAGGGTAAGGACTCAATTAAAGTTCTCATAAGGCATAAGCCACGTTTTACTGGGTCCTGAAATTGAAATGAAACTTTATTGCCAATAACTGCTACATTCCCCAAAACTACTGCCTTGTCTCTGAGTTATGGGTTGGGATTACTTCCATGACAGGACTGAAACATAAAGATACCCATGAAGGATGGATGCCATCTCTCCTCAGAAGACCAGACTGTCCTCACCACATCCTCCATATTCTGTGAACAACTCCACTCTTGGTAACTTCCATTTGTTCCAGACGTGTGTTGTCAGGTATATTTTGAGGCAGGACCTTCCAAAATGACCGTCAGTCTCTTGATGTCATTATAGTCACCTGTTGTGTGTAAGTTCACCAGTTATTAGAAAGTTTATAAAGCTTCTCAGCAGGTGTGTTACTGAGTGGAGAACGTCAGGTTGGAGCATGAATGGGGGTCACACGGGCTCCTCTGAGCCACGACTCCTACAAACCGTAACAAACGCCCTGGACTGTGAAGACTCTACTGGAGACGCTCAAGGGGTCAGATAAAGGGGACCCCCAAAAAATGGTTGGGTAAGGCTCTGTTACTAATGTTTCCTTGAATTAGATTTGTTTGTTTGATATGCTTTCATATCTCTCCTCACAAATCAGACATAACCCGTCATCTCTGTGTCCCTTTTTATCTCGTTGTGGTCAGTCGTTTATGAGTACAAGTCAGACATGTGAGTTTGTTGCCTTTATTTACCTCAAAGCACCCACCTGTGTTGCATCTGACCTGCCTGAAATAAAATGTTTCCCACTGTGTCAGAAAGGGCGACAGTGACCCTAGCGGTGTAGTACCATAAATTACATGGTCCGGCAAGCAATGGGGAACAGGCACAATAGCTGATAAAAGTGTGCTTCAGGTGAAAAAACAGACCGGCCTGCGAGCAGTCCATCACTGTAACTGTCCTTTTAGACGCCCATGTGATAATACAGTGGGTCAGTTTCACTCTGGGGCGTACACGCTCTGTAGGGTTTACGTCCGTCTAGATAAATGGCTTTGACCGAGGCACGCTGCCTCATAGCTGATGGTTTATGCCACCTATTAATCGGAGCTTGATCCCTGATTGGCCTTGGATCAGGAGGCAGATGGAGCAGCGATTTTGTAGCAGTAGCTTTTTAAACAGCCAGCCAGGCACGCTGATGGCTGCCCAAAGCTGCAGCTGGCTTTCACGCACGCCAGCGTTTGTTCACCCCGTGTTGCTGGCCTGGCGACATCGTCACCCAACGATCGCCCCCAGGATGATGTTCAGACCACCACGGAGGCCGTATCAACATCCCCCAGCCTCACCCCTTTCGAAATGCACTCACACGCTTTGCTGCTTTGCAGAACACAGCCAATGCTAATCGTTTGGTTCCAAGGGTCCCAGATGGTGAATGGAGGAAAAAAATGTATAATGTTGAATAAAAACATGAAAAAGGAAAGTAATGAGACGGTTCAAGCACTCATAACAGCAGTAGTGTTTACTGAAGAGGGGGGTGTGTTTGCTATTATATAACGGGAGGCGCCGTGTGCCCGTCTGTTCAAATGATTGGCAAATGTACAGGATCTCGCGGTTGGGCCGATGCGGGCGTTTGTCCGTGACCCGCGCCTGATGGATGTCGTTCCAAATGGGCAGAAAGAAAGCAGTCAAGCGCACCCAACAACCCGTGCTGGCACTGATCCCGTTATCCCTAACGCTCACGCGGCCGGCGGGTGAGGACGGGAGGAGAATTAATTGAAGTCCCCAGGTTGCCAGCGTCCTTGTTTAGCTTTCTGCTATTCATTCATCTGTGCTTTGCCTTCCCGAAAAACTGTGTCACCTGCCAAGTTTGTTTCGATAGTTTCTTTGTACTAAAGAAACTATGACTTTTACGTTTACGCTTTATCTTAAAAGTCATTCAGTTAGGTTCAGGCAGCTGGACTTTGGAGCTCAAGGGGCTCAGGTCCAAAACTGTATGGACCAGACCTGTGGCATGTAGAGGGTTAGGGGACGATGACTGTTTAACTGGGTCAGTTGTTTTAAGAAACATAGTAACATTCCTAAATAACTTAGATTCCACAAAATACCACTGATTTTTAGCAAACTAGTACAGCTTCACTTTCACATTATTTACCTTTGCCTCATATTTATACATTTGATAAAAATATAAATGGAAAAAATGTAACAATTGTCCCTGAAGAGGAAGTGAAATGATCTCCCAAGTAAAGCTTTGCTGGGGCCCTTAACGACTTGGAGTCGGCCCTGACTGGCTAGCAGGGATTAGCCATTTCTGTCTTATAATGCACCAGACCTTCTTCTTTGCCGGTCTATTTTATTGCCGATCCTTTGGCTGAGGCATGGCCTTTTATGATGGACATTCATCAACGTCTTCACAGTTCACAACAGCCTGCTCACCCAACATGTACGCGGTGTGCAAGGAATTGATGTTTGCAGCAAACCGGACGGATCAACATTCAGCTAAAGTGCGAGCCGATTTGCGGTTCCCGCTGGCATTAGCATATGAAGCAATTTCTCCATATAAATGTTTGTATTATTATGCACTTTATTTTTACTCTTACGCCAAAAAGAATTTGTTTCCGGCATTATAAATAAAAAATGTGGTTCATTTTTATGTACTTACACTGTAAGAGGGGACACTTAATATTGTAAAACCATAACAATACTTCACAGATGCAGAATTTCCCTTCGCGCATCTATTATGGTGTAAAAACTTAACATTAAATATAAATGTAGCAGAATGTGTTTTATAGCACATATGGGAAAGTATCTAGTGGTACAGGACAGAACAAAATGTGTTTTTGGAAAGGTTGTTTTTTACTTTGGAGGGTCTCAGAACAAAAAATGATTGACTCAGAGAGAGAACCAGATTGTCGAGGTCATGGGCCCAAGCAACTAAAGGAGGCGGGACCAGGATATCTGATTGCTTGGTCCCGCCTCCTCCAGTTGCTTGGACCCGCCTCCTCTGCAATCTGATTTGTTATCTTTCTGAACCAATTATTTTTCATTCTGCCCTCAGAACATTTTTTGTAAAACTCCTATGAGCCTCAGGGAAGGATGTTGTGGTCGAATTTGCACAGTGGGAAGGGAATTACTTTCGCTTTAAATTTAAGGTTTGATAAATATTTAAAGTACTGGGGAAAATGGATTGTGTTTATGACCCCATCACCTGTCATTGTATAAATGTTGAAGTTTTGAACCATGATGGATTTTGAACAAGCAGTGACCAACTGCTTGTTCTGTTATATTTGTATATTATTTATGTCCTTAAAAATAAAGTATATAAAAAAATGTGTTGTTTGTGTGGTTCTCTCAGTGGTTACTTTGTTTACCCGGATATGAAAAGAAGAGATGCTGTAGTCGGGGTGATTGAAGGTGAATTGTGTGCTGGATTCATTTGAGAGTCAGAACTGAGACCCCCACCCGCCACCTGTTCCCACCCCCTAGCAGGAACCTAGAATGAACTTCCTCAGCCGTCTGATTTCATGATATTACCATTTTCCATGAACAGAAATCCATATGGTCACATCTCCTGGCATTGCTGCACGCCTGATGGACATGGAGACGCAGTCTTCAGACTTTCATCCATGCAGACTGGCGGGTTCTTCTCGTGGTGGCACAGGGAGCCATGGAATCTCCTGGGTAGCGCTGGGTGCGATCTCCGTCCTCACCACAGACCTGCATCTCCGCATGGGTTAGGTGCATCACACGTTTTCTGTGGTACCTCAACATAAACAACTTTTCTCCCACATGTGCCCTACTGAGAACCTGACCGAAGAACAATGCCTGTTTTTGTCCCGCTCTTATTGCATCTGCTGTTTACCACTGTTGGTTTTTGTTTTTTGCTTAATTTTCCCATCAGTCATGGCTCTTTTCTTTCTGGGACAGTGAAAGACTGATTTGTCGAGTACAGTTGACTGATTAATCACCTCTTGAGTGTCCTACATTACGACAGCATGCCTCACTGTAATATGCAGCTCCATATGCTGTAATATGCTGGGCCTTGCAGACAATTTCCAACTGAGTCGCCCATCAGAAGGAAAAAGTACGACCGTCCTTAATTCTTCTGGACAGAAACAGCCTATAACGGCCGTGCCTGACAGTTTGGGAGCATTTTGATGGGTATGAAGCGGGGAGGGTTATCAATAACATCACAGCTTGAGTAAAATAGAGAAGCAGAGGGGGTTGAATCGATGAATAGATCAAAAATGTAATGACCTGGAACCATATGACCGGCAGACATGGCCGAAAGCATTTTTTCCACCACATACAAATCACAATGTTGACAGGTGGTTGTCTCAAAGCGCATTTAGTTTTATTTGTGTGACCTAATAAATGACCTGAGAGGGTGTGCTGTATGACAGTGTTTCTGAATCCAGTCTTTGAGTACTTAAAGTACTTGAATGGTTAGTTGAAACAAAATGTCAGTCTGGACTTTTACTCTCTGGACCTGAATTACCCAAATCTGTTTATGACTGACATTTATCTGTATCTTAGCAGTTCACAAGAACCTGGTTATCCTAGTGGTGCAAACATTTCCAGGACTCAGGGTTTGCTGTTTGCGGGAGAGCAGACAGATCAACACTTGTCCATTCAGTCAACCGCAGCACTCTTCCCACTGGGGTAAGCATATCAAACGATTTCTCCACATAAATGTTTGTACTCTTATGTATATTCTTCTTTACCCTTATGCCAAAAGAGAATTTGTTTAAAAAATCATGGATAAAAACAGCAGTTTATCTTTTATACGCTTCCAGTTGTCAAAGCAGACAGCGGAAAGGGCCGTTTATTCTTGCTCCGCGGAGCTGTTTATGGTAGATTCTAAGAATGTCCTTCAGGACAATGAGATGTTTACAAAGTATGAAAAGAAAAGTCCAAGATGTCTTACACCAAATGTGTTGCAGTATTTGTGCATCTGGGTGGTGCTGCCCCTCTTGGCGTTTTTGTGTGTCTTGTCCTGCCAGATGCTGGTTTAGTAGATCTTGCATGCATCTAGCTTGCCTGGGCAATTATGTCGGCAAGAGGTACATGTGTGAGGGGAAAAAGCTTTTCTTATTTTTGTCCCATTTTTTCCCTGTAAGCTACAAATTGTTCTCATACAACAAAAGGCATTAGAACAGAAAATAAAAGCCATAATTTTGTTAAAGCGTGGGATAAAATATACTTATTACATATTATTGAAATACTTTTTTTTTTGCTTTTATAGGAGTGTATAAAGATAGTGATAGTGCAGAATAAGTTTTATCTGTCTTTACTAATTTTGTAAATATATCTTTTCAGTATCTGGCATTATGTAAGATCTGCCAGAATTGGTCATGCCCTTGAAATCACAGAGGTTTTTAATTAAAATTCGATACGAATGTAAATTTCCATTTATGTTAATGGTGGAGTAGAGAGGAATTAATTATTTCAATGTTTTATTCAGGGGCGAGACTTATCTTTATTCCCCTCCTATGAATAAAATATGTGGTGCAGGGCTCCTGAGAGTTTGGGGGATAGGGTGGGGGCTGCCATCAGTGGGGTCTCCAGGAATCTAATCTCTCTGGCCAGTTGGGCCATTTGGCTGTGACTTCCCATGCAGGAGGACAGAGATGAATGATAACAACAGGCCCTTTCCTATGACCGAGGGCAAAGGTCACAGAGAGGGGTCACATGATCACTCTGGGAGGGATGACCAACCGAGCCAGCAGTGCAGCCACCTAAAGTTATCCTGCAGTGACAGTTGGTACCAGCTGTGTATAGACATACACACACACACAAGGACATAACTTTGGGTTGAGCTTTGGGGGGGTTGTGGGGTTGTGGTCACCCATTTAAAGGGGTCCAGGGGGGTGTATTAGCTGGTTTTGATTATTGGGGAGTCACAACTCCACCACCCCCCCCATAATTTGTATGTGTGTTTATATATATGTGCACATATACACACACACACACACACTTGCAAGCCTATCTCTGTGTGTGCCTACGCATGCATGTTGTTCATATATTTGGTCATTCCAAAGGGTGCGCTTCGTAAATCAGGTCAGTGCCAGTTTTCAGGCTTGACTGTTTCTGTTACTAAAAGGAGGAAAAATTCTCATCGATGGTAGTTAGACGCATCTTTATATGACTGGAGCAAAGAAGAGCGAAGACGTCAGTACCTAGTGATAGTACCAGCTAATGGATGGCTCTGCTTCAGTCAGCTTCTACCCAATTATCCATTTCCAGAACATCACGATGTTCTGGAAATTGGCAACAACCTCTTCTTCATTGAATTCCCTATAATCTTATCGGATCTCCAGGATGCACTGCGTTGATGATGTTGAAAACAGGATCTCTATATGACGGAGCCGAAGGCTAGAATGGACTGTATATTGTTTATGTAAATCACTATGTATTGGACTATATATTGTTTATGTAAATCACTATACTCCTCCCACCACCTCAAGGTGAATCATCTTTGGAAATACTGTTGCTTTGATACGGTGCATTTCTGAATGCTGAATGATGAAAACTCATCGAGTAGATCCACAATGGAAAAAACCTCGGTATGAAAATTCTAAGGATTGTGACACAGTCCTGATTACAGGTTGATCAGTTTATCTTAATCTGTCCATCCATCTTCCAACAGAATACCTTGGTCAGACCCTATACTAGGTAGCAGAGGGAGCAATGCTTGGGTATTGGATACATCTTCTTAATGCTTCCTGAAAATATACCTGAAAATCCCTCATTTTGTCTTTCATGTGAACCCTTGCCTAAATGGGAAAATATTCAGCTTGTTACGAGCGCGGTGTAGAGCTGGCCTCAGTCGGCTCAATGCATTCATTCATCAAAGGATGAAAATGACAAGGTCATATTGTGTGCCGCGTGCTAGTTTAAATCCAGCAGCGACAGACACTCTCTCCTTGTGCTCCGCGGTGCCAAGAAAGCTGCCGTCAGAAAATTATTCAGGAATGTAAAGCAGTTCTTTGATTTTTAAAGGGATATATCAACCCAAACTGACGGCCTTCATTTAATGTTACGTATATAAATAAATCGAGAAGAAAACAAACGTCTGCTTTTGGATGAAACCCCTGAATTTTTGGAGTGTTGGGCCCAGCTGCGCCCATGATGAATCGGCTGCCAAGAAATAAACAGGCCAGTGCCATTAAATCCGGAGACCCTGTAAATTCCATTTCTGGATCCATTAGGCGTCCATAATTCTGCCGCCGTCCCTTCCCAGGCATCACGGTCACCGTGGCGTTAAGATACGACACCATGATGGGTCCCGACATACTGTGTCCCTGCACACACAAACTCAATTTACTATAATACCCCTCCCCCCCACACACCCCCCCCACTACCGACCCCAATTGGACCACTCCCCCATCCATGTGTTTTTGATAATTGGCAAAAGATAGCCTGGGTAATTAGTTTATTAAAACGCTATTTCTTCCTGCTGGTCCTGCTTAGTGGCCCAATGTGGTGGCAGAGCTTGTGGGAGTTTTACTTACACAAAAACGTTCTGAGGGCAGGACGAAAGATGGTTGGTTCAGAAAGAGAACCAATCAGATTGTAGAGGAGTTGGGTCCAAGCAACTAGAGGAGGGGGGACCATGACTTCTGATTGGTTGGTCCTGCCTCCTGTAGTTGCATCGATGTCGACAAAAATCGTCGTCTCCGAAAACGATTTATAAGTGCTACATTTAGTTGTTGTTCTTCACGTGGGCTAAAATAAAAACAAAGTCAGAATTAAAAAGGATAGTAATAGACGTGATGTAGAACAAATTTATGTGAGTCTGGTCTTGGTTACTCGAAAGCAGAACAGTTTCTTAGAGTTCTAGAGCTTATTCTAGAAAGATTGCTTTTGTGAGTGACATCACACTACTTTGTGTGTAGGGATAGGTCCTCCTCAGGGTGGAAATTGTTCGGGGGGGTATTTTGGCATCACCGAGGGAGGGGGTGAGGGTAGTAGAAAAGGCAGCCTAAGCATGATCTGAGATTCAGCCCCATGCCTCTCCCCGGGTGTACGTGTAATGAGGTCACTCCGCCCAGATGCAGCACTGCAAAGCGAAGTTCTGGGAATAAGATCCCATCCATTGGTCAGAACATCCAAGCTGGATATACGCCCGGACAGCCACAATAACATTTCAAACAGATGAGGAGACACATACACACAGAATGCAATTAAACTTACATCTCGTTTCTTCAGTCTATAAGGCAACAACTGCAATGAAATATTAATATTGTGATGGTACCTCTATCTCCAGTGATTTCCTCACTGCACTCAGCAAGTCTAAGACAACAGAAGGTATCCAGTCACCAGACAAACAACAGGCATTATTATGAGCAATTTCAGCATCTCCTTTACTTGTAATAAGATTAAAGGTATACATACCACAAAATGTGCAGTCCAATGAGTAGCCTGCAGATTTCTCAGCTTTCATATTTAAAACTTAAATCAAGTTATATCAAAAAACATGTAACATGCAACTAAATTTATACAGTTATACATTAAAAAGGTATACATTCATGTATACCTTTTAAACGTAGATAATAATAATAAGAAGAAGAAGAATCCAACTTTAGCCATGAGGGTGACATCCAGCAAGCATCAGTATGAAATGCTAGGATTTATACAGAAGAGCAAGATCTTTGTACAAGTCCCTCATTTAACAAAGAGGTCTTATGACTGCAAACGTTTTGAGCTGTAGACACTCTCACTAAACTTCCAACTTAATTCTTATGCCTGGTCTAACAAACAGTGGGTGACCTCAGAGCTGCTATAAGGAGTTTCTCTATGCAGAATCTGGAATCATCGATATCCGCTCTGTGGCTGGTGTCTCCCCTGACTCTGGTCTTTAAATCTGAGTTCTTTTATGTCAGTGATGAAAATCTCTGGGAAAAGTAAACCAGATGTGAAACTGCTGCACAGAAGTTACCGAAGGCATACTTACCCACATCACTCATGCCTATTACCAAGAGAGATAAGCCCTTAAAATAACATTAACAATAGTTAATCTGTGAGGCTGCGCTACTGTGACTGATCTGATTTGCTGTATCGATTTATCGATTTTTTGCTCTAATTAGGTAGCGGGACAGATAAGATGAGACGTTAACAGACGCTTAAATAGGCCCAAGGAGACGACTGAAAATCTGACATTGATAAGCCAAATGAACATTGAAAATATAATTATCTTAATGGGCAATTACTAAGTTCATTACAAAGTGTAATTAAGTGGAGATTGATGAGCCTTAGATACTATCTTGTGACTTCTGGTAACTTTTTTCTTTTTTACTTTGAATCTCAGTGTGGAGGATAAACACAGGACCACAGGATCATCCAGGACGACAGATTCTTGGATGAGCGATCGGTCCGGAGGAGGGATCAGATTCTGATAGCCCCAGAGGGCTGCGTCGTGTCTCGTTTTTGGAGAACAGATATCTATAAGGGGCAGGGGAGAGCGAGGGGGGTGAGGATGCGGCAAGCCCAGGGCCGCCTGGTACATATTTGTTGTATGCACATAGATACGAGATGGCTCCATCCCTGGCAAGAGACTTTTAAATGTCAGTGAAGCTTTAATGCATTTTCTACATTTCATTCATAGGGTAATGTCAGTGTATTGGTACATTCTGCCGACCTCATATGCGATCTCTCATGCATATATATGTACTTTAGTACTTTGAGATGGAGTATATTAAGTATATATAATAGAGGGCGGTTTTGGCGTTAGGTATTGGGTATCCGTATTGCATTCACCGGAGAATTAATAGCAGTGAGAAAGCCTTAGAGTGCTACTGGTCTTTTGTGTCTTTTAATTACAGGCATCAAAACTAAAAATTTTCCAGCCCCTGTTTTGTTTGTATTTCTAAGAGCACAAAATCCCACTTCACACAAGCACTAATTAGCCGTGATGAAAGGCGGCATTAGCAATTGTAATGCAGTGCGTCTCTGAAGCCGCGATCGCGCCGTCACCGCGTCGTCTTGGCCGAGCTTCAGTTTTGTATCCCATTTCCTGACTGAAAAAAAAAATCTCTGCTTTGACCACAGTGTCCTTGAGAAAAAATATATATGTATATCATCATGTATCTCTTTTGGTATTTTTAGCCATGATTTTGTTTTGAAAGATAGACTTTTCGTTTAGGGTTTTTGTTGACGTCTGTAACCTGATTTTTTGAGAAGCGGGTTATAGATTATCTGGGTTACAAATGCAGGCCATTAGCTATGGCAGCGCGCATGGAAGAGGGAGGCAGATTCGACCCGTTTGCCTAATTGTGCAGTTCCCGTGGTATCGCTCTGAGTCATCTTATACTTGTTTATTTATTTATTTGTTTTATTTATTTATTGCAGACAATGAACAAGCGAAAATGCGTCACTGGGTTCATATTTATTCCCGAGTTATTCATATGAACTGACAGTTCAGTCCAAGCGTTTTATTGCCGGGTCTGCGGCATATCGACATTGCTGGGATGTTGCAAATTGACTGATTGATTAATTGTCTCAATTAGCCGAACTTAATTTGGTGACACGATCAGGATAGGGTTTTTGTGTCGGATACGCATACCAACACAGAGCAAGGCATTTTTAAGGTCTCGAATGTTACAAATCGTGCCATATCATACTGCCCAGATATGAGAACGAGGAAAATCAGTAATGGGTCTGATTAGCGCCGCCTCTCATGTGAATGATAACTTTGAGATTAAGCTGCAGAATTACTTTAGAGGCAATCGGAAACCGCACCTTCCATCTCCTGGAAATTTAGTAAAATCCTCCCGTCCATCCGAGTCTGATCATCATTAAGGATAATGTTTCTTCTGAAATTAGCTTTGCTAGCGGAAGACGGGCTTTTTATATAGCAGCGTAAGTTTGAATGTTCCTCAGCTAATCGCTAAGATTTCACTTCGGTCTCCTGTGTATTTTAGACACTCTTCTGTTCAGAGGACATCTTGGGAACATCTTAGACAGAACTGGACATTCTCTCGTTTTATTTTATGTATAAGTATTTTTAGCCAAGTTACCATTGTCATTCTCCGGAGTACAATTTGTGCTCTGCCATCAGTTAGGAGACACTATGCTGCGATCCTGTAAGTTTAACTCCTTTGGTTATACTGTATAGCAGTTTTATCCAACCATTTTCCAAACCGCTTATCCTTACTGGGTCGCGGGGGGTCCGGAGCCTGTCCCGGAAGCAATGGGCACGAGGCAG
>JAODJX010000103.1:1807369-1823407 GCA_026776945.1 Isichthys henryi | reverse complement strand
ATGTATATATTCTTCTAACGATTTTCCACATCAGTGCATATAAGTAGAGTCCCTATCAAACACCCTACTGAAACACAGCGTCTGTCATCCTCACAAGAGTCTCTCATCCATTTTTTGTTTGATAGCTTACAGCAGAGATTGAGTGGGCCACTGAAGATGTTTTCTTTTTTCTCTTCATACAGTGATATGTCCAAAACACAAACCATCAAGACAGAGATGGAGCTGGAACGAACTTCAGAAGTTATGTGGAATGGTTTTATTAAAGCCATTTATTTATGCTGGGAGGATATGAAGAGAGTGTTTTATGAGCAGTACAGAGTACTTAGTGGAAGGGAAACAATTGTGGTGGTTGGATCTTCTAGGACCTTGACATCATGTACAGTGGATACCAGGACACTTCACAATCTGTTTTATTTACACTCTGTAAATCTAGGGCAGTGTTTCCCAACTCAGTCCTCAGCCACCCCCCAGACAGTCCACACTTTTGCTCCTACTGGGAGTTGGGAGGGAGCAAATATTTGGACTGTCTGGCAGGCAGCTGGAAGGGAGCAAAAACATGGAATGTCTGGGGGTCCCCAAGGACCGGGTTGGGAAACAATTGTCTAGGATTCATTGCAATGGAATCTCTAAAATAATCTAGTGTCACAACTAGACTACATCTTGGGTACAAGCCCTGGTTACTGAAGGCTTCTGAAGGTCTAAAGCACTGGAGAGTCGCCACACTAATCACACCTGATAGAAATAACTTACGGAGAAAATTCAAGGCACTTAATCTTCTTAGTCTCCATAAAAATGTTGCTTTAGGGATCTTGCTGAAGCATTTAAATTCGTAAAAGAAATTAAAACAGTAAATCACAGAAACAATTTGCCTTCTTTAAATAGATCCACAGGACATATATTGATGTTGGTTGAGGGTTCAATTAGATATTGGAAGGAACTTCTGCATCCAAGACCAGCTACAGCTACTGATGATAGTATCCATGTCCGCAAATATTTTTGATCACATTTCTGCCTATTAACAATGCAGTGTATGATTGATCTAATTTCTAAATGTCTAAATACTTAAGGTCTGATCAAGACAAGATATATCACACCAGAACTTCTGGGGAGTACTGGCGCTGAGTGTCATGACTCGGAAAGGAAGGAGCCGAAGGCAAGTGTCGGGGGGAAAGAGGAAAGGGCTTTATTTCAACAAAACACAACACAAAAGGCAAAAGGAAACAGAGAGAGCGGGGAGGGAGGGGGTACACAGAGCACAGGGCAACTGACGGGGTAGCACAGGCAGGCAGCAGGATCACAGACAAAGCAATACAATGACCAGACTGGGGAGCTCAGGATGAGGAGGCACTATATGCACCACAGATGAGGGAGCAGACGAGAGGCAACTGGGATCATCCACACGAGGCTGACATGAGAGGCGGGGTTAAACGAGGAACAGGTGTGGCTCATTAGCACCACACGGGGAACACGGGGGAAAAGGCATTCGGGGTGGGACACTCAGCCATTATAAGGGCGGGGTTTTATTTACCTATTTTCTACCTAAAAATCACACTAAGATTTTTTATTCTTTTGTGCAGAAGAATTTTTCAGGAAGTCAGTCCTAGTTACAAATGACATGTTCAGGACAGGACATGCCCAGACTGGGTATGAGACTCCTAAAACCTGGTGGCAAAGCAGGAGTTTAATATAACAGCGGTGACTCACGTAGAGCAGAGAAAACTAAGTAGACGTACAGTTATTTGTGACATTTACAAAGCTTACACGGTTTGCACCGTGGCCTGCCTGTGAGAGCATGCACCTCTAGCTGGGCGTACCGGTACAGGGCTGAGCTGATTACCGAAAGCAGAAACACTGCTCTAGATTTACAGAGTGTAAATAAACAGTGCGCTTGAGTGTTTAAAAGCAACATTTTCGCTTTCATTTGGTCTTTAAGCTGAGAAACGATGCTCAATATCAAAACTACAACTAGCAGACCATGACATTAATATGAAACATATGAACTTAATATTAAAAACATTTTGCACGTATGTGTATATGGATCCCATTGCTTCCGGGACAGGCTCCAGACCCCCGCGACCCAGTAGGATAAGCGGTTTGGAAAATGGATGGATTTATGGATGGATGTGGATATATGGATGTATATGAAATACAGTCCGAAAGGAATGTACTGGCTTGTCACAATATCTACAATTCTTACATTCTTACATTTTAATCATAGTTTGCACGAAAAAAAGCAAACATTCATAATGTAAAATTAAAAAATTAAGAGAATGGGCGTAAAGATAACTTTTTTAGCTTAATGGCAATAAAGCTTTATTTTATTGCTTTGAGTGTAATTTTAGGTCGCGCTGAATATCCTTACAGTCCTAGGATAGGCTGTTAAGGTGACAGCCGCACTTAACGTTACGTCCTACAGCCTTCAGTCCGGCATCTTATTGCATACGGTACATGACGACACTGGAAGAAATCCCATTTTTAAAATAGGCCTATGTCCCAGCGCAAGTATGCCTTCTATGGCGAAACGCAATGGGAGAAAAAAAATGCAGCCTTCAACAGTAGTGACACTGTGACATTACTGTAGAAAAGTTCAACACGGAGGGGCTCATTATTCTGTTTGTACCCAGTTTTCCAATTTCCCGCCTGTTCGGACAGTCCCCAGTGTCCCTCGTGCGCGGGTGTCCATCGCGGCGGCGCTCGGACCGACTCGGTGTAAATGTAACCTAAACGGGTCATTCGGTAAGATGGGACCAATTACTCCTGGTGCTGGGCTCTCCGTACCGGCAGCGTCCCTCCATAACGCCCATAAAGCCGCACGGAGCGCCAATACATACGCTGCGGCGCGTTCTTGGCTGCTCTCTATTCATTTTTATTAAACACGAAAAAGCTGTCCGCAAATGCCATTTCCCTGGTGCGACCTTCAGCAAGCTTCTTTCCTCATCGCTCACTGCCGCGCTGCTCACTCTAATGTAAAACTTAATGTATTTTATATAAAGCTCACTATTATTCTCAGCTTGCGGGAGCACATTTGTGTATGTGGACGAATTAATATAGCGATATGGAAATGTTTTATTTCTTTTGCCTAAGCACTGCTGCGTGAATAATGTGAATACAAATTTATTCAAAAATGGCATTTCGCTGAATTATTTTTGGACCGTATTAACAAGAAGACATTTTTACCTGTAAATTTTATTTGCAGATCAAATTAATTTTCTGAACGTTGCGCTAATTAAACGAACAAATTAGAAGATTGGGGCAATTAAAAAACAACTGTAAATACCGTACGCTATATCAGTATTCTCGGATCTACATTTACATTCTTGTATTATAGTAATTATTATTGTTAGTTATTCCTGTTCACACCTAATGAATAAATTAATGTCTTGGTGGTTTCACACAAAATAAGAAGCTGCCCAAACTGTAGTATTTTCAAGTACAATTTAAAATATGAAAACTGTTAGGCTTATTAGCATTTCATGTTGCTAATGTATTAAAATCTTTTTTAAAACATCGAGTCTTTCTTTCAGAATGTCTTGGAAGTTTTTTTAAGCCAGCCCCCCCCCCATGAGTACTACCTCTTTTACATACCCTCATGTTTTGCAAAAGGGGGCTGGGGGTGGGGGGGGTTCACACAAGGCCAAACCCAGGCGAATGTTTTACGAATCCCGTTCTTTTTCAAATGTGGTCTTTTATTTCCATTTAAGGAGCAGAAAGACAGACCTCTTACATCCACGGCTTTCTGAACTGGGTTCCCTGCACTGGACATAAATCAGTATAATGGCCACAATACTTCATGGTTTCAGTCCTTTGACAAATTATTGACCCGTTCCGAATAACGAATGAAAGCGAGGCTTTCGGGTCAGACGTGCTGGGAAACTGAAACCAACCAATCAGGGCTTCTAAATGCAAGAATATAGTCTTAAAAGACCTTAAGGTTCAATAATGTGGAGCTATTCCCCTGATGTATTGCTTCGGGCGTAATTCACACCTGAGGTCGTGGCTGTTTCTGCACTTTTCAGGTGGTGAGAGAAAGATTTATTGCATGGCGCCGAGCTCCAGATTACGTTCGAAAACGAGGTAAACAGCCCGGAAAGCCACACACGCCACTGAATATGAAACCCAGTTGGAAAATGCAAATGAGGCACAAATTTGAGAAAATATATATGAATCGAAATTAAAAGGAGCAGCATCTCATTGGAGGTTACTTTTGAAAATGTGCTGCAGTGGCCGAGCCTCTGAGATAGATTGGGTCTGTCGGCCTCCGTGTCCAAAGTGAAAACTAAGTGATTTAAAGCGGCGGGATTCGATCGGCAGGGTAAATTAGCCAGAATGATTGGGCGAGCCACCCAAAAAGCCCTGTCAAGTCGCATCGACCGAACAGGCTCTGGGCTCCCCCCCGCCTGTCCCTGTTCTGCTTGCTCTGCCCCACATCCTGGTTCCCCCTGGTCCGTTTTCAAATTTCCTCTAAAATTTGCCCATTGAGATAAGCGCCTTGGCCCGCTGCCTAATACAATGTTAATCAAACGCGCTGGCATTTGAGCTCAAAAAGAGGCTCGACCTAAGTATAATTCACGGCCGTCTTCGGATAATTTACTTTCCTGTCCGATTGGGTGTGAAAAAAGACAGCAGTTACACGGATATTAACTGCGCTTTTTTTTCCCTCCCCACTTCTTTTTTAGACACAGTGTTACAGTCGACGTCCTTCTAGTGCTGTTATGTTATCAAATAGCTCTTTTTCTTAAGCTGTAAATCTGTCACAGGAGTGGTCCTTCAGGCTGCAGAACAAGACACGAAAGGTCATCTCACTTCCTTTGTGCCCGTTCACGCTGGAAGGTTTACCAGCCCTGGGTGGTCACGGTATCTGCACTGTCCTCTCGAGCAGACGTAGAGCTGACGGTCGCGACCCCAAACGCATCACTGGGAGGGCTCTAGCATCAGCGTTCGAAATGCAAAAGAAACTTGCCAACTGCACAGAGAGACAACAGCGAAGAAAATGTTCCCATATTGTAAGAAAATGCAAGAAGTAGTTCATTCCTTAAGTAGAGTTTTTCTGTCCCATAAACCCAAGTAAGTCTATGACCTGAAATGCAATGTGTGCCTTTTTGTGGTTTAAAGTAAAAAAAGAAAATCAAGCTAACAAGATTAATGACGTTCTTCCCGCAAACAACAGAACCTCCTTTGTTCCATGTGCGTCAGCAGTTTATTACAGGAACAGTCCGTTGTACACCAGCTAAACATGCTAAGGTAACAGTCGAAGTGACAGCATTCCTGTAAATTACATCGCAAGCGTACACATTACCGTCCCATAAAGATGTCTTCAACATGCATAATTAACGGGAAGTAAATTAGTGGGAATTATGTTGTTCAAAGGCCATGAGGTTTTTATGTTTCAGTATAGGGTTCATATAGAATAAAGACTGATTGATTGATGCTCATATGGAACTTTTACCTTATCTTACCTTGTTCTTCTTGAGGGATTCAGACACACATACAGGTGTGAGATAAGCTCAAGCAGCATCCCTGACTGGACTTAAGGGCTATGATATGATTACCCCACTGGCTATGGGATTTAAACCCAAAGGCCTTGTTTCCTAACTAGATGAGCTACAGACAACCACTTATGCAGTGGACATGAATGAATTATTTGCATCCTGTCATTGCAGGTGGAACAAAAGCAGAAGCGCGTAAGGAATGCTCACTGCACCACCAACCAGGCCCACAGAGGCATTGCTGACTGTTGCTGGATAGGAAGTTGTGTTCTGCCTGAGCTGTGTCGAGCTTCCGGAGCCGGCAGGTAAATCAGCAGATGGATTTCGCGCTATTTCTCACACACCTTAGCTTCGCTGTCGTCCGCCTGTCACTCCCTCTGGAACATGAGCACACTGTCCTGGGTATTGTGAGACGACTGCCTCCCCGTCCACCTGGCGGTTCTCCATCAGCTCAGTTGAGTCCCCTCCCATGTCCCTCTCCTTTTCAGCTGTAAATGGGGGAGGGGGGGTCCTTGGCTCTCCATTACTGGTGGCTTTACAGGAGCATGGTGTGAATCGCATTCACTCCCTGTGTTCCTCTTCCGAACGGTGTCCTCTTCTAGTCATGTCGTGTGGGAAAACGAGACCTCTCCTTGCTCTGAGCTCCTCCTCAAGTGTGACTGACTTAGATTCAGTGCCAGGTGTGAATGCGAACATAGATCGAACCTTAAGAGGGCTGCGAGTGCATTGCCCAATCAAAGTCAAGGTTTTACCTACTGTACCTACTCCACAGGAGGCATTGTGAAGGAGTTTGCTGCTCAGTTCAGTGGATCAAAATCACTCTCAAAATGAAAGACCCCATAATCTGAGCTCTATTTGCTTTGTCTGTTAACAGTTTTGATTGTGGATTATAATGTTTGCATGATTCTGCTCCAAGAACCACACCATTCACAAGGCGAAGACGTGCCTTCCAGGTGAATAGCTGACTTATTTCGCATTGTGTTTGTTAGCGAGCTCGTGTTGCCGTGATGTCCTGACTTCCTGTCTATGATCTACACTTCGCTGTGCATTGTGGGAGAAGCTCTAGTTTGTCACTATCAGGATTCATGGAGAGAGATTTTTTGGCTCATGGAAGTTGTACTTACACAAAAATGTTCCAAGGGCAGAACAGGTGGGTTCGAGCAACTAGAGGAGATGGAACCAATCAATCAAATGTCTGATCCTGCCTTCTTTACAATCTCATTGGTTACCTCTTTGATCCAATCAATTTTCATTCTGCCCTCAGAACATTTTTGTGTAAGTAAAACTCCCACAAACATGTTTTTGAAGATTGATGGGTAAGTTTAAGAATTTCTTCATGTTTTTTGGATTTGCTCTGCAGTTTATTGATTTTACACTGAAATAGCTGAACTTCCACATTTGATTTTCACTTAAATTTTATTTAATATAACGGCACTGATGATGTCCAAAAGCATGCAGGATAGTTTGATTGGTGAGTCTAAATTGGCCCTGTAGTTGTGTGACTGAGTGTGTGCACCCTGCGGTGTGTTGGCGCCTGCCCAGGGTTGGTTCCCACCTACGCCCATTGTTCCCGGGATAGGCTCCAGTCCCCCCCGCGACCCCGGTTGGCATTAAGCGGTTTCAGAAAATGGATGGATGGTACCGATGACTAAAAAAAGAAGAAAATGTGAATCTGATGTTCCCAAAAGAGATATCTTAAGGAGTCAGTCTGCCTATAATTCCAGCCTTTCTTTGGCACTCTCTTTCCCTCAGCTACGGAAACAAGGTGCTTCTCTTAAATTTGGGCACTTTCCAAAGCCCCCCTGGCTAAACCCGGACCCCAGCCCTAACTCCGCTCCTCCCATTTCTCTTCACAAGGGCACAGACTAATTAGCACAATCTTTTCCTTGGGCCGGATGTGATCCTTATGGTAGTTAAAATGAAATATGGTGGAGAGGAGCCTGAAATGATAAGCACTGCTTCCTGTATCTCCTTCGGTGCTATAGGAAGAGTTTCAGCCATTAAGGACAGCAGATGCCTCATTAATAATTCCGGTAATACGGTTCCTTCCTTTTCCCTGTTGAATTCCAAAAAAAGCTGAAGGTAGGAAATTAGCATGAAAGGCCAAGCGCAAACACTTCTTCCAGCATATGGCTTCTCCGTTCTGCCGCACCAAGGCTTCTTCTGTGCCTGGCATTGCGTCTTCACAATTTGGCCGCGGTCGACGACAATGCATCCAAGTCCGCCATCATCCATTTGACGGCTCCTCCTTCATCGAAGCCCGAGGAGCTCTGAGAAAACTGGGAAACAGCTGTCCGTCTAGCCGGGAGTAACCTACTCTTGGTGCCAGCCTTTTGGGCTCTGTGACAGCGTGCTCGACATGTTCTACAGACAAACTCGGCAAACAGAGACCAGGTCTTTTTCAATCTGACACAACCGAGGTCTCTGTCATCCTTCAGATAGCTGGCGGGGTTTCCCACCCCGTGGGCCGCAGGTCGGCCAGGGCATGGTAAATTCGAACGCTGGAGTGACCTATGGCTGCCAGGCCTCTGAACTGTCCAATCCCAGTGTGATTCCGACACTTTCCAAAGACAGGTATAGGGGAATCCAAGGACTAAGATCCACACAGCATTGAACAGAGAGCTACAGAAAAACCGAAGGTGCCAATCTGAGAGAGCAGTGTACACATTCACGAGTGAAGTTCTGCATGGCGTAAAAGGCTTCAGCACGCTTGCAGAAAGAATCCGTAAAGACAACATACTTAACTACTGAGCATCTCCCAGAGGCATTTATCCAGGACGAGGTTTATTAGCAGTGTCGTTCATTTGACGTCACTACATTATTATTATTTATCATTATTAATTAGTTGAGGCATTTGTCCATGCAAGGCCCTGCATTTGAAGCATTGAGGCAAACTCATGTGTCTCCCCCTGTGACCACTAGCCTGCCCAGTATTCCTCAACTATGATGTAGAAACGCTGTTTGTCCCATGAGCTGACCAGCCAGCCAATGGAAGGACCGCCATTGTCGCATTGGGCTTGGAAAGTTGAGATGGGTACTTCAAGTGGGCAAAAGCAGTTCCCTTTGACATTTCTCATTAAGATAAAAGCTTCTCAATATATTACAAAATGGTCCTGCTTTGTCTCTCAGTTCCTCAGTGGTGTTTACATGGTAGAGTCTCACTTTGTTCCGCCATCTCCTTAGAGTGACTCACCATGCAGTCCTTGGCCATTTAGAGGTCTGTCCTTTTAGTATAATATTTAGGCCAGTTAGAGACTTTTGTGCACAAAATAGCTAATGAGATTTTGCCCATAAATGACATAGAAAATGGCCTGCATCAATTCAAAAACATTTAGCTAGCTACTAAATGACCAAAAACAGTCTAGTAACATAAAATCATTAAGCTCAAATGATGCAATGGGTTGGCGCCCCATCTTGGATTGTTCCCCGCCTTGTGGCCATAGCCTCTGGGTAGGCTCCGGATCCTCCGCGACCCTGAATAGGATAAGAAGTTTCAGAAAATGGATGGATGGATGGATGGATGGATGATGCAATATTGAGCTCATTTTCCCACTGTTGTTAATCAAAGTGACTTACCATCCGACATACATCTTCTCCAGCCTGTCAAGTAAGCATATCTGGTAATTAAACTTCAGCGGCATCTTTCCTGATGTGCCGAAGTGACGGAAGCAAATCCCTTCTAATTCGAGCTGCGCCCACCACACTGAACATGCCTGGGATATGTTTGCTGGGAGGCCTCAAGGCTGATCAATGCTGTCAAGCCGCACCGAGTGAGATTGCCTTTCCCCGTTAGACTTAACGGCTGGCTGTGTCATCATTTGGGTCCGGTGGGCTGTTGCCATGGACACGGGCGTCGTCTCTAAAGCGTGAGGGCCGAAGGTTGGAGAACAGGCCGTGGAACTTGCACCAACTTCGATTTCTCTCACCTTTCAGCCCCTCCTCCTTGATGGACAACGGTACTTAATTGTGACGAGCGGCAGTATTTGCCTCCGGAGTCCCCAGAGCGCTGGTCCTGCAAATGAGGTGTGAGGGGCTCTGGAAAATATCTAAGCCTGATGAGCTGACTCCCATGCATACTAAACAGCCAGGCGCCTCAGAGCAGTCAGCGATGAAGCCTGGCCGAGTGTACACGTGACCGAGAGCACGCCGCCATCTGTTTGCATTCCATCATGTCATATACATGCCAAAACAAGGGTGGGGTGGGGGCCCAGACGACACACTTGGACAATATTAAGGATAATATTTGATCCTTCTCCCTCCCACTAAGTTTTTTTTTTTTAACACCTCATGCAAATTTGCATATTGTAATTAACACTAATTATAATGCTTGTTAGGATGCAGGTACGGAGAGGTTAGCGATGTGTGCTGTTTCCTGCCCATGATGAGAGCGGCCACTACTTTCCCAAGCCTGACGACGGAAATGCACCTCGTCTCATAATTGAATGTAAATTTGTCAAAGTGACAACAGAAACTCAGCCAGGGTGAAATCAAATTCGGGGCTCGCAAGGAAAGCATGCTGCTTATTAATCTCCGTTTGCCTAATTATCAGTCTGGTTAGATATTAATTAACATTGCTAACTTGCTTGAATTTGCGGCAGAGTGATCCGATTATACGTGTGTTTGCTGTGATAACGACTCGAGACACAAAAACAAGGCTTTGTGGGAAAAGCGTCATTTAATCCCCGGGTAAAGCTGGGAATGCACCGACGGGCTAGTGCTCTCACCCACTAGCTACTCTATATACCATAAAAACGCTTTTGCATCTGTATTTCTTTCTGGAGAGAGGCTGCTCCAAAGTGTAAAGAGCCTCGAGTCGTGCAGATTTGCAGGCTGTTTTGTTCAGCAGAAGAATAAGGACGCCTTCAGTTTCACTTCAGTCTAAAATTGTCGAGCTGGGTAACGGAGATCTGAAGGAATTACATATTTTGAGGTCAAATAGCAGAGTAATTCTTGGGAATGTCAGAAGATTCTATGAGGTTATGCCAACGTCCCGCCTGATGTAGCGTTCGCTATAAATGGTTTCCCAGTGTATGTAGATAACCAGTAAGTACATAATAAATCTCCAACTCCATTCATTCTGGATGTTAAAGTTACTGGAATTTCTCTTTAGGAAACTTCAGTCTACAATCTTTGCAAAAAGGCGCTATGGCGAAGTGATTTATATAAGACATGGTACGAATATCCAGATTCCTGTTAAACGATTGTATTGCTTCAGAAAATAAGGAAAAATGTGCCCTCATTTGAGACCATTTTATATCGTGTTGTGCTTTTCCCACCGAGTGTCCTTATCTGTCACAGCATAAGGTATATCCAGATAAGGCATCATATCAGCCCGTCCTAATGTGCTCTGAAGCCCACCGGGGAAATCGGTGTCGTGAAATCCACGGTGAAGCAGATGGTCGCCGTCGGTGTTTTCTAACACCCTCTCCCCCCCACCCCCACCTGAACCTGGTGCTTAAAGCCCAGCAAATGGCCGGTAGGAGAGACACCGTTTCAGAGAAATGGCGGATCCTTGTGCTAATCTTTGCGAACAATCGATCCGTGCCATAGGAATTGATATCCATCGGATGAGTGCACAGTTAAGTTTTTTTTTTCCCCAGATGACCTCAGAGAGAGGGTCACCTAGAGGAGACAGATCGGTTTGTTGCTATCAGGGTATGTTTTTGATCCTCTCATTTGAACATCTCCCCACCCGCCATTGCCGGGTAGGGCCTGCTGTCGTTTCCGGCTTCTCTGACATCCTTCCTCTTCCGTCATCTGCTGGGTCGGGATCGGTTCCCCAGGCGTAGGGAGGTGTAGTTTACTCCCCTTCGATGAGCGTGTCTTCTCATGCGCCTGTTGCATCACTCGCTGCTGCGACGTCGCCGCCACTGCTCGTCAACCTTGGTGCAATGCAGCTTCAGTCACCCGACTATACCCTCATACTCACCTATCCTCACGGTCTCGCTCCGCCGTACCCCATTCATCAGCGGTGCTAAGCTAACTGCGTGGATGGTTCATTTTCTTTAATCCCACCACTCTCACTGAGTACCCGTTTCCTACGTACCTATTTTGCGTTTAGAAAAAAAAATTGTGTTCTAGGAAATCAGACACGGCAAGACTTCCCCTCCATTTTAGTGTGCATGCTGCACCATTGCATACTGTAGTCATTTTTTCTGTATGTTAACATTTTCTAAACATACCCTCACAGGGTTCAGTACAATTAACCCGCATTTTTGTATACAGAAAATTTTGTCCTAATTTAATATTTCCTAAAAACAGCCTTTGACGCTGGTTTTCTTTATGATTTTCCTTCATTAAAGGAACTGAATTTAATTCTCAGAAGACTTCAGACAATTTACCTGGAAAACAACTGTAAAATAAATGCTTTTTCCAACGTTAGAACTTGCTAATCAAACTAGATTGTTCCTAATAAGCTATTATTTTACTTTATAGAACCATCAGAAAATTATTTACCCTTCTACCTATTTAATATTTTAGTACTGCAGAATAGGAGTTGCATTGTTAATAGTCATCACCTATGATGTATGATCTTATTAAATAAATGCAAGAATTATTGCACCCATGTTCTTTTGCTTTTAAAAATGATCTCTTTTATATTTTTTTGCATTAGTCTTTGAAGCAATCATGCTTCTTGGTTTTCTTTGTTCATGTGGCATGTTCTTTTGAAGGATGTTTTGTTTATGAATTTTTTGACTTGGAAATAATGATTTTCTTGTTTATTTTCAGGGACTCTTTATGTTTGAAGTTTTCTCCATCTGTCTGTTATTTTCTTTTTAGATTCTGAGTAGCATCTGTGAACATTTTTTTTATTCGGCGAACGATTTTACAATATGGCAGGTGCATAAAGGCTGATCATAATTTTTCAGGAGAAAAGCAGCTTGGAAAAATCAATGGTTACATTGTTCCCTGGAAAACACTCAGTTTTTTTCCCCCATCTCGCCGTGCCGAGCACGAGTGTAAGGCCATGTTATCTCGTCTGTTTGATCGAGTGACCCCCCCCTCACTGAAAGCTTTGGATTGGGGGGGGGGGGGCGGGGGCGGGTCGAACAGGGGTGAATTGGCGCCACAGCCGATGGTGAAGCATTTGAGAAAACCTTTGCTGGTGCTTCTTACAAGCTGTGACGTTTTGGATCACACATGGTGTTTCATTTGGACGGGGGGGAGTTAAGGTTATTCATGTCTAATGTGTTATTTTCACCATGTCACCAGTTATGTGCTGCGGGTTCGAGCCTGATGGGAAGCCACAATGCTCTCCGAAAGGCCAGCTTTCGGGACCAGCAGGGTGCCTCATTGATAGCCTGCTTTGAAAAGCTCGCATTTAACCTAGAGTTTCTGCCATTTTCGACGACAGATGGAGATATTCCGTTCTTTAAATGTTTGCGGTCAGCATGCTTCAAGAAACATTAAAGAATGTTCTGGAACCATTTCTTCGTAGAAGCCTTCCTCTGCTCTCCCCAACCACCTGGCCTGAAATACTGTGTGCCACCCCCGCCTAATGAGAGCAAAAACAAAAATCCTTAGTCAAACCTGGCACTGTTGCCATGTCCAGCCTTTCTCTGGCAACCAGAAGAAGACCTCTCTAAAGATAAAGAAGAATTATGGACCGTATTTGGAGGATATTGCAGAAACAGAATGGGACTGGAGGTGACTACTGGACCCAGAAACTGAGTCTGGCATGAGACAGTGAATTTATGCAAATATTTGAGCTGCGTGAACTAAAGGGGGATTCCCTTTCACTCCTTAAGAGGGCTGGGTCATCTCTATGTCCCGGCTGTGAGGATTTACAAGTTCTTCACTTTGAGAGCATGAAAAAATGTCCTACACCCACATCTATAAATCAGGTCAAAACCCAACATAAAGCATAACACGGAAATAATTGTGCAAGATTGTTTTTTTTTTTTTTTTATCACAATAACCAACTTATCCATCCAGACATGGTTATAATTACATCGGCTAAAGGAATTACCAAAGAATAATGCAATTGTCTGTAATTAAAAAGAAAGAAAAGCTAAAAAGGTAATAAGGTCTTAGCAGTTCCGTTATGTGTCTCTGCTGTAGCTGCAGCTAAAATATTGTGTGTATTACGTTATGAACTACAAATCACAGTAATATGATCTATGACGTGTTATTATGGACACATAAACTTAATTGTTAACCAGAATGCACCGGGGGGAAAGCTGAAAGAGAGAAGCGAAAATGAATGAGTGTAAAGCTCAACGCTAAACTACACTATCCTGAGGGGAAGGAATATGACGCATCAGAAGATGATAGAAGCTGCTAAGTGCTTTATTAACATTTCAGACACATACAATCCACCACGTGCATTTAAATTTGATGTCTGGCGAGATAATTGAGTTTCCCCAAAAAATGTGGAGCACAAATGTTTTCCCCCGCACACCTCGTTATTCACAGCCCCCCCCCCATCACAACCTCCAATACACATCGTGCACTATTCTCGGGAGGTTCTAGAAATTTCCATGTCTCATTCACTGCCTTTTCCGGATCCATACTGATTGCATGCATATGCATGACCACAAATTAAGCCCCTTGCTAGCAACGAAAAGTGAATAATAAATAGTAATAAAGAAGAACACAGGTAAACTCCACTCCCTTCATAGCGTAATACTTGTAGTAATGCGTATGTGACATTTGGTCAGCAGAACAGGAAGCTACTGTAATGCACGAGAGAAAAATGA
This sequence comes from Isichthys henryi, assembly GCA_026776945.1. Lineage (NCBI taxonomy): Eukaryota > Metazoa > Chordata > Actinopteri > Osteoglossiformes > Mormyridae > Isichthys > Isichthys henryi. The sequence goes on along the minus strand of JAODJX010000103.1, from coordinate 1,809,222 downwards.
GGTGTTCAACGAACCATTGCAACCACATGATCGCCGCTTATGGCCTCATTGCCTAATTTATTCCCTAATAATGTCTTTTCTTTGCAATAGGGAAAAAATATCGCATTCATTCATATGCACGTACATATCTGAACAATTTTATTATCTTTGGTCTTTATTTCAGCCAACCAGCTTTGAATCTTTGTTTCTTTGCCAAAGTCCACTTGCCATTTCCTGTAAATGACTTTGCTGTGGCCCTTAGGTATGGAGTGTGAAATTGGCCCTATTATAGTTTTCTAGGTTTTATCTATAAAAGTATAATTCTCTCTGCTCAGCAATTATGTTGATAATTAGTCAATTTTGTGTTACAAGCCTCACTAGGATTATTGAACACAGGACATATGACTATATTGAAATCAATTTTCTATCAATTCCTGTTTCCAGGCATATTATTATTATTATTATTACTATTATTATTTTGAATACATTCTGAAACACGGTAGAATATGGAATTCATCCATACCCATGTTTAGGAATTAGTCACCCTGCAAAATCCTGGTGTTCAGAGGAAGCAGGTGAGAACTGCATGGTGTCTACTTGCATGCTATTGTTTTGTAGATGGTATTTTTTAGCTTGTTGGGGGTGGAAACTGACATCATTGTTTAGATCTCCAAAAATAAGCCAGTCTTTGATAGCATGCTTGTGTATGACTTTGGTGCCATCGTGTTAATTTGGCCGGTCCTGGTGGGTTGTTTACTCGCAACAGCCTTATCCCGTAGCTTGTACTATGGCATCCCTCCCATCGGCGCTGCCTCACCTGCCGATTGTATATTTACAGCATGGACCCTAATTATCCCCGTCTTAAAACAATTCCTCTAAAAAATCCTCAGGAGAAACACCAGACACGAAATTTCATCTGAAATTGCCCAGATGGTTAAAAAAACAGAGAGTACAACTGAGATATAAGTGAGCAGATGAGAATTATTAAGATTTCATATTGATATGTACAACTAGACAGAGACCGAGGCTAGTCTAAAACCCTACGGGGATTTTTTTTTAGATCCAACAGCGTGTTCTGGGAGTTTTTCAAAGGCGATTTCTCACAAAGGGACAATGAGTCAAAGCAACAAGACTTGCCTTTGCGTTGACTGACCTCATTTTTAGCTTGCAGAAAATAGAACATAAAAGTGGTTTTTCTTCCTATTGCAAGACGGCATATGAAGTCGGCCCCACCCCTCCCCCCCCCACCCCCCACTGGCTCTTTGTGACACCTGCGGATGCTTGCGTCCTCAGTGAGGGACCTGCAACTTAAGCAGGTTTCTCACGCAAATGACCCGTGAGAAGAGAATGAATCAAAATATGATTTGCCGTGGAATCAGTTGATGCTGGTGGCAGTAAGACTCTGAAGAACGGCCGACTTGCACACACCTCGCATGCACTTACAAATGGACAGCCGTAAATCAGTTATATAAAAAATTCTGGTTCAATAGAATGGTTTGTAATAAAGAATGTAAGCGCTACTTGATAACGTGAAAATGTTACGTGGCTTCAGCAGTTCATCGGCCGTACCATGAATACCGTACCATTTATTATTACTGTATAATAATAATAATCCATCCATTTTCCAAACCGCTTATCCTTACTGGGTCGCGGGGGTTCCAGAGCCTATCTCGCAAGCAATGGGCACGAGGCAGGGAACAACCGTGGATGGGGGGCCAGCCCATCACAGGGCACACTCAAACACCATTCACTCATGCATGCACACCTACGGGCAATTTAGTAACTCCAATTAGCCTGAGCACGTCTTTGGACTGTGGGGGGAAACCGGAGTACCCGGAGGAAACCCCACGACGACATGGGGAGAACATGCAAAC
>JAODJX010000103.1:1780672-1798763 GCA_026776945.1 Isichthys henryi | reverse complement strand
CAGGGGAGAGAATATTACAGAAATGCCTGCATGGTTTGTGAGACCTACACGTACATGTACGGCCATTAAATTTGATGCCACGTGATATGAGAGCATCCATTTCATGCTGAATCTCACGCACACAGATGGGTAATGAGCTTATTTGCATTCAAATGGTCTATACACAAAATTGCACACTGTTTGCCAAAGATTTAGTGCCATGTGTGATCCTCAGAGTTTCATATATCATTTCGCTCTCGAAGAATACGCCAGATTCAGGCAAGTAGGGTATAAATCTGTGTTTCATATAGAGGAACAATGGCTAATGGCTACGTTTTCTGTATGAGTAAAGATAAAAGGCTTGGTTTTCTTGACCCCTGATGGGGAGTTTTGTGCTGCTTTTGACTGCTAAGCCAGGAGTTTCATCTGAAACCACCCCAGATTTTTGTCTTGTCCATGGTTGCAAAGACGGCTGGATTTCGATGTTATTTAGGGAAGCTGAGCAGTACAGACTTATAGAAAAAGACAATATCAAGTAAGGGGAGCAGGGACAGTCACATAACTCACTCCTTAAATGGATGGTAGCCACACCCCCTTCTCCCACCCATTATCTTCAGTCTAGAGCACTGTTTCCCAATCCAGTCCTCGGGGACTCACAGCTAATTCACAATTTTGCTCCCTCCAAGCTCCCTACCAGACAGTCCACATTTTTGATCCCAAAAACGTGGACTGTCTGTGGGTCCCTGAGGATCGGATTGGGAAACATTGCCCTAGAGAGAAAATGGCTGTTCAGCATGACTGTTTAGGCTGCGTAGCTTCCAGCTCCTTTCATCCACACTCTTTCATGACACTGGCATCCCGACGGCAGTGACTGCTCGCTCAGCAGCGCCCAGGCTTGGAGGGTAGATTAAAGGTGCCGTCGAGACACAAAATGACACAGGCAATTTGTGAGCCAATTACTGCTGTAATGCGATGTGGCCAGCGGGCGCTACACCTGCGATGTTTAAAATGCGCTGCTGTGTCCTTCGCCAGGCAAAATGATCAAATTACAATAATAATTACTTGAAAATCCTCGACGTGTCAACAAATGTGTGGTTTTGTGGTGACAGGCAACTCTCCGCGAAGAAATACATTAAAGAAACGAAAAATCTGTAACCTTCACAAGAAATACTGATCCAGAAAATACCAGAAGCCGGCACTGACCTATGTCATCCTGGGAAAGCGATTAATTACTTCATTGTAATGCAAGATTAATCGCAATTCATATCTTTCATCTGATGATACATTTGTTTGCTTACAACTTGAGCAGTAATTGATCAGCTGGTGGATTGATTTTTCTTGTAGATGCATTAACTGTCTTGTCAGTTAAAAAGCTTTTTTGGAGAGGGATGCCGAGAATGGAATGGTCTCCTTACGATGCAGGCAATGCCTGAATTTAAACAAGACAGTTCTGGAGTGACTGCCAGAGGCAGGGAGGCTCCCTGTCAGTGATGCCTTCCATGCTCACATGCTTCCCAGCATGCAACTCCCTCCCCCACCATGACACACCAGCCAGGAAGAGGTCCACTGGTCAGCTTTGGTCACACCACACAGGGCAGCCAAGTGTCAGGATATGTGGGTGGGATTCTCAGCGGTGGCGGCGGCAGTGGTGGGGGGTGACGTGGCTGACCTAGCTGGCAGCGGCTAAAGGCCAGTTCCAGGATTTTAAACACTGCGCAGGCTGCTATGAGCAGCCAGTCAGGCGACATGAGGGAGGAGGGGTTTCTTGGACTGGCTTTGATTGGACAGGTCTGGTGCACCAAAAAATATTAATACCAAAATCCCATTTAAAATGTAACTAAGCAAAGTGTAAACCTGATTGTGGAATTTCCAACTGTTCTGCTGCTTCTAGTCAGCTGGCACTGAATTAAAAAGAATGAGACAATAACATAAAAAAAGAAGTTAGTTATGAGTGAAAGTGATGTCGTTTCATGTTTTGTTTTAAACAGTTAGACTTGTGAAAAGAGATTAGTCAGACATCCGAAGGCCTTGCTACTAGTCTGACAGTAGAAGAGAGTTGCTAGCCACCTGGGGCAGATGGGGCTCTACTGCACACTGTGAGGTATATCACGCTCAGCACACTGAAATCACCAGCTTGTTTTGTTGTGCTATGGCTGCTTTTGTCAAGGGGGGTCTCAACCGGCAGCCCGTCTGACATTCCACAAACAAAACCCTCGCTGTGCAAAAAAGACCCAAAATTATATCAGTTACAAAACGAACACCAGAAAAATGACTGATCAGAAGTAGAGGAGATGTGCTTTGATGGTTCTGGTGTCTTCTAAGGGCTTTCTGCCTGCATCACTCTCTGCTCACCAACATGGCTAAACATCTCTCTGATCCCAGGAACTGAATGATATCACAACATTACAGCACATGCGTGGTATTGTCAGGCCTCGGAGGACTGTGGCGTGTTTATGGGACGCTGCATGCCGCGAAACGGATGTGTCACCACAAGTCACCTGCCCTTGTTTTAAAAACACAACAGTGGACTCCTCTCTTTCCGCACCCCAAGCATTGAGACTGCAATCTTTTCTGTTTTCTAATTCAGATAAACTCCGCCCACCCCCACGTCATGTGATGAAAATCATAGCAGATAATACTATCAATGGGAAAACGAAAGTGATGATGGACAGTACCTAGTACCTTCAGACAGATAGGTAGATTTTCACACTATGGTGGACATCAGCTGACTGTTTCCAAAAAAACATCCTTTAAAACGTGGGTGTGATGCCATCCTCTCGCCCCCTCAACAGAATCTAAGCCTCCCCTCGTTACCCAGGAGCCCCCGCTGAGACTTAGGGACCGATTTGTTTCCCGTGAGTCAGTCTTGTATGCTGAGCTCCATTTCCACTTTTTTAAACGCCCCCATCTCTGCATGTCCAGGGGCACTCGATAAGTAAGGAGGCCATCTGTAAAGTAATGAGACCGCTGACGGTCGCAGAGAGGCGCCGCCAGTCTCATTACCCTTCAGATGGCACTTATATGACCATCACTCTCCCTGTACGCGCCTCACCCCAGACCAGAGTAAACAGACTCCAGGCAGACAGGCAATGCAATGCTCACAGGTCCAGATGCACCTTGACGACTGCCAGAGTGAGAGAGACACCTCCTGGACGCATTTTTGACCGGAGACAAGAGGAACGGATCTACCACGCCCGTGTACCATTCGGTTCTGCCTCAGAGGCAGTCATGGGGTTTCCTCCACTGCGACGGTGCTGTCAGAAATGACACCACTGAGGGATCGACGGTGCCACCGCCGTGGGCGACCTCCTCTCTCCCGCAACAGGACATTCGTCTTTTTTTTGGACATTCGAAGCTCTGTTCTTGGTGCTGAAGTCTGTCACAGCTCCACTGAGGCAGAGCAGCCGGATGTGGGCTCGCACCCATCCTGGATCGCCACAGAAGGACCGACGCCCTGAGTTATTGGGCTGGTTCCCCGTTGCCCGCCAGTTCCTTGGCACCTGACGAACGGATGCCCTTTATTGCTGCATGAATCAGTATCTCGGTCAGATTCATGGTCAATTCATGCCTGGCATGGGGAAGGAGGCTTACGGTGATTTTTTTTCAAGTCTGAGAGCTTCTTAAAATAAGCCTGTCAGCCGAATGCAGCCACCGCTGGAACATATAGGAAACAGCGAGGCTCTGCCAGCAAGCAATCTAAGATTCAGATGTGTTCAGGCGGGCCCCTGTCCATTCGTCAGTCATCACCCGGAGCCTTTTTTCGCTGAAAAACAGGCCAGTCGTGAAGGAGGTGGAGTCAGTCTGTCAGCACCTCACGGCGATGGCTCTGGTTGGGTGAACCAGGCCAATGACCCAGAGTGGGGGCAAGGGAAGGGGTGGCCATGCAAGCCCAGAGGGGTGGTGTGCCGTAACACCACAGTGCCCTTAGTTCTCGATGTGGGGTGTGATTTATTGCCAATTTTATAAAAATCTGTGACTGCAGATTAAAACATTAAAAATCATGTTTTTTTTTTTTGGTTACTTATAGTTAAGATTAGGGGTGAGTAGGGGTTAAGATGGTCATTGTTGGGATTAGGGATATGTCCATAAAAATGAATTAACGGTCCCCACAAAGATATGAATATAGATGTGTGTGTGGACTACAGCACTCTTCCCCATCCACATTGAGCCACACCTGCCGGATGTCATGAACTTTAACATCACGCGTCACATTTGTGTGCCTACGAGGCGTGTTTCAAGGTCCGGGCTGCCCTTCAACATTAGCAGAAACTTAAAGGCAGAAACCAGACAGAAAATGTGAAGGGGAGGAATGCTGGAACAAAGAACTGCAGGGGAGTCGCTCAGTTATCGCAGGAATCTGCGGACACAGCTGCTGGCATTTAACGGCATCCAAGGTTTAATGTGTAAGGTTTGCCGGGGTCATCTGGGTGTGCTGGCAGCATCAGCAGATAAGGACCCCGGAATCCATGCCCTGGCTCCCTGCACGTTCCAGGTTCGGTCCCCTAACATGCAGGATGAGTGTCTGAGACAGAGCGACGTCGCATCCCTCCCTAACAAGATCAGGGCATGTGGGTCACCTTCATAGGACTTCCAGAGTTCCCATTGAACCTATTCAGAACCTAGCTCAACCTCTCGGGACTCCCAACAACTGTCATGATCTCCCAGCCCCTAAGCAATGTCGTTCCCTTGATGGCAGGCTCTCCATTAGAGATTGAAAAAACAGCTAACGTAATTAAAAAGATCTTTAATACAGGCGCAAGGATGCAGCAGGAAGAACGAGATTTTTTCCGCCTTTTATTGGGAAACAAAAGAATGGTTTCTTTTTTTATTTCATTCCTTTCATGAAAGGCTTTCCAATTAAAATAAAAATGCGTAGACCACGCAGGAGCAGAAATGCAGCAGAAATGTTTCTGATTTGTCGATGTGCGAAACATGCTTATGAATTTTATGGAGTCGCAATTTCTCCTGACTAATTTCCATTTCCTCATTGCCTATGAAATATTTCCTCTGAGGGTGAAGAAAATATGACTGCTGCAAATTCTATGGGGACTGGAGGGTTTTAAAAGCACTGCAGGGTTGTTCTGAAGTAACATTTCAGTTAGCTTTTTTAGTGAATTTGCTGAGAAAAATAATAAAATAAAGCTAGTGCGAAAGCCTGGTGCGCTCAGAAAATAGAACCGTGTGAATTTGTAATGGAGGAGAGTCTTATTTTCACACCCGGATGGGAGATTGACTGGAATATGGAACGAAAGAGCGTTGGTTAAAAACAACAAAAAAGTACCATTTCAGGACAACAAAGAACAGTGCATATGTGAACTCCTCACTTTCCTGGCAATATGATGGCTCCGGTTCTGATTTACTGGCAAAAAAGTGAGCCTGTGCATACTGATGCAAATAGGTGGGATTAGGGAACAGGTGGAGTGAATTACCGCATGTAGCGCTCCCAACTCGCCCCTCCCGAGGCGGCCCGCAGGCACCCCGTCCCACCTGTCATGCATAGGCCACCTGGTATCTTCCAATCATTCCCCCACCAAGTGTTAGGCTAGAAGTCCATACTATTGTCAGCAGATGCTCTGGGGTTAACTGATGCCACAGGATTTCAGATATTTTCAAAATGAGGGGAAAATATACGAAACTGATTGAACAACAATGACAGTGCAAAGGCTGTCACAGGAGGAAGACATGGGGGAGGGGGGTCAGGGGGGTGGACTGTTGATGTGGACTATCAACTGATAGTCAGTGCCAGTTAAGGCAAACTAACAAAGCAAAACAGAAATGATTAATGTTATTAGCTTTAAATATAATTACCATACACACACATATATAGCCATGGAAAAAATTAAGAGACCACAGCGCAATTTTTTGTTTCACTCATTTCTCAGTTTATGGGAATAATACTTTTATTGCAAACTGCAGCCTTGCTCTGCCCTGCTTCTCATTAATGAAGGCCTTCTTCCTTGCTTTATTAAACTTCAGTCCTGCTTCTAGGAGCCTAATACGAACTGTCCTAACAGTGCACCTCACACCTGCACTTAATGTTTCCCATTCCTTTTAAAAGTCACTTGATGTCTTCCTGCAATTCATGAGAAACTGTCGGATAAGTTACCGGTCATCTCTGCCATTAGAAAATCACCTCCTCCATTTACCTGGCTGATTTATAGTCATTCCCACTGTCTCCTGCTTCACTGTGCTCTTGTGTACTGTTTATATCAACTCTGAACCTGGAAGCGACCTGCTGCTCAGCATAGCCTTCTGCCAACTGTACCACGATTAAACCAGGATTTAAAAATGAATGTTTGTTTAAAAACATTGAGTGGTCTCTTAATTTTTTCCGCTTCTCTATATATATATATTTTTCTTGCCTCCTGGTACTCATCACATTTTATTAATTTATCTGATGCTTCTATCTAACTTACAATAGAGGGAATGGTTACAGTTAATGTGTGCTCCCTAGGATTTGAACCCACAACATTTTTGTTTTTAGTACAATGTTCTACTTGTCAGATCCATGAAGTGATTCCTGTCATCCAGCTACACCTGGAGCAGGTCCAGCAAGCCCAGCAACACCTCTACCAACCAGCTGGCCCAACACCATGACTTCATCATAGTTTTAATACCCAACTCCATATACAAATTTTTCACCATCTGGCAGGGCTGGGACCTTGTGTGGTGGAGCAGAAGATCACGCTGGTTTCCTACCCGGTCAGCCAGCCAGGAAGATGGCGTAGTGAGAGGGTCTATCATGTCAACCTTCATCTCCAATTTACCAAGGGCTACTGTCAAGTATTGCTGACCCCAGCCGATTGGCACTACCAATACACAGTCCTCCCTTTTGTTCTGTATTTTACCCAAGCCACCTTCCACAGCTTGATGGATGTAGTCCTGAGGACACCCTGGACCTGTGTCTTGATGTGGTAGCGCCATTGATGGGCTGGGTAGACCAACTCGAACAGCTGAGGTGAGTCTGGTGGCCCTGAGTGGAATATTTACAGCCTGGCATCTATTTTGGCCCATTTCACCTACATGGCCTGTGCACCAAATACTGCCAGGCAGCGGCTACACCAGGTAGCCCAGAAAACATGTAATGCCTTTGCCTACCAGGCACATTATCCAGGCAGTCTCTGATTTTACAGCTCATGGGAGTTTTACTTACACAAAAATGTTCTGATGGCAGAATGAAAAATGATTGGTTAAGAGAGTTGACCAATCAAGAGTTAGGTCCAAGCAACTAGAGTAGGCAGGACCAACCAATCAGACGTATTGATCTTGCCTCCTCTACAAGCTGAAAAGGGCCATTCACATTTAGTTGCAAAAAACACAATCTGGGATGGAATCACATGATGATAAGATTGAACTCAATGGGAACAGGTCACACTAACCAGACATTTTTGGGAAAATATGAGGTGCGTGATGCTTATAACTAATGCATCATTCAACTTCATATTCTGCTATATCTCCTTTATTTAACTCAAAATTTTAAAAAGAAGGTTTAAAATGAGGCTATGGGGCCTGGAATTTTTTTTTACAATGATACATTGAAGTCGACCGTCAATCACAGCATTTGGTTAATGAGGGATGAGATGGCCATTTAACACCCCAGACAGTCACTCCCAAGTTTGCATTTAAATTGTGGTGTGAGACCAACCTTCCTTTAGTAAATTTAGCCTGTCGGCCATCTGTTCCTGCTGTTTGCAGGCAGTTCATCCAGCTTCTTCAGGAACTGCCACTTCTCATACCAAAGCACCAACATCCTCCAAGTGCCAGTATCTGGATTCTGGTATCAAATACCTTGCTTCTACCAACATGGTGCTGGTGCTGGGCTGGTTCTTGCTTCTTTTTGAATTTTAAGCTTTTATAAGCTGTAAACTGAAAAAAAAAGTTTTTAGAGTATGGGTCGTTGCTTTCTGTCCCTGTTGCCTGTATCCACTTTTATCTCCGTAAAGGCTCCCTCATGTACGTACTGCTGTCATTTTAAGTATCGCGCAATAAAAGAATCTGCTAATGACTGAACTTTGCTGTCTGCCTCGTGATCTATTCGCCACTTGCACCCCACAATATTTTATTTATTCAACCTGCAATATATTTATACTTTATTATTAAATCTGGCCAACTGATTAATATTTCGTTTTTCACAGAATAAAAAAATGTAGCAGGAGGAGGAAACGAGGTGTGTGCCCAATTAAGTTCTGGAGGGGAGTAGCCAAGACTATAAGGGTTACCCCGGCACCGACGCTCTATGCTCCTTTTCGGCGGTCATTTCAATTGCTGGATCCCCTGTTCGTCCGGACATCTTACACCGGTGTGTTCAGCCCCGGGACGGTGAATGTTACAAGCTGCGGTAGGACGCTGAGATTAATACGGCTGGGTTTTTCCTGAGGGTCCAGTGTGTTGTGGCGCGGCGGGGACTGCTGCTTCATCTTACGTGGAACCACTGCTGCCCTGCCTAGCGGCGACTGTGCTCTGCTCTGCTCTGCCTAGCGGCAGCTCGGTTCTACCCTGCCCTACTGCTGCTGTTTAGTGGCGCTCGCACCGTTTCGCGCTTGGCGCGGTTTCGGTTTGTCTTGTACTCTGTCCAGCCTATAGCAGGCTGATTCGTCAGCGGGTCCTTAGCTGGGGGGTGTGTGTGTGTCCACATGCTTGCGAGCGGGTGTTGGAGGGTCTTACTTGTCCCTCGCTTTCCAAAGGTTTGTGTTTCTTTTAATTGTACTATGTTTGGTATATTTGGTGTTATGTTTTGAATGAGATGTCCTTATTGTGTATCAATGTAATGGGTTTTGTATTTTGTTTTTTTTCTTTGACTGCAGTGTTTTTCCTTCTTGGGTTTTGTGTGTTTTTTTTTATTTAACTGTGGTTTGCGGTTCTTTTTCCCTCCCCACTTGTGCCCGCATGGTTCTTGCTGGTTCGGTTGTACTCTTTTAGGTTCCGGCGCCCAACCTTAGACCGGCAAGAAGTGGCTGCTAGTACGCGGCATTACTTTAAGCCTATGGCGCTCGTACTGACGGACTAATCTTTTTATGGTTTTACTTTATTACAAAGTGTTTTGGAACAACGTCTCTCCGCTTTTATGGTGAACGGACCAGTGTGCCTTTGCCTGGGGGTAGGGCGATTGAACTTTCTCTGGGTGTAATACCTGGGGTGGCGTAGTCGGGCTAACTTGTGGCTATTGGTACCATTGTTTTGGTACTATTTGGCAGTATTGCATTCCACCACTCGCTACAAAAAGATGTAACGTAATTCCGTGAATAAGCTGCCTAGCTGTTTCACTGCCCGCACCAGTGACGTTAGCCTAAACTACATGGGTTATGGATTGAATTTTCTGGGCATATGAAATATTTGTACCCGATAGCCCATCCCACTTTACACATTATGGTGCCCAATTCTAAGGTGTTTTTTTTTTCTGTGGTGTTGTACAGGAGCCATTTTTGCAGTGGAAATGTGCAGAACTAGTTCTGTATTTGGGGGGGGGAGTTCAGCACCGCATTGGTGAAAACGAGGCAAAACTGAATCTGATATTTTGGAGCAATTTATTCTTGGTCCTCCTTCCCTATAGGAGGCGACAAATTACACTTGGAGCTCATTTGTAAATGGATACATCCCCTATGTAATTCATTTTTAACAGCCTGATCAATCTCTCCGACTGTGATTCCAATTGCAGAAGCTCTGGGGGATTTCGACCCATGATCAAAAACCCCTTTGCCCTGTGGTATTAATTCAGGTAAAGATTTGCTGTCTGGCCTCAGTGTCAACCCTCACTGTGGCTCAAAGGGACCCGATGGTGCTCTCCGTACAGTGTTTCACTGCCACATCGATCCCTGTACCGGATCCCTCCTCCCTCGGGCTCTTTCAGTCGAACTGCAAACTTTAGGAAAACTTTAGCCAACACTGCTACTGTATGCTAATAGATGCTGGCTATATGCTGCTTTTTGGAAAAACAACATTTAAGCTTCTGGAAGGTGTTTTACTTCTCTGCATGTGCGTGTCTTGCCACATACATGTGCTTGAGCATTCATCTACAGATAAAACTGCTCGTTTGTGCATCATTGTGTGTTTAAATGCACATTTGCATATACAGACATCATGCATATGCATGCATGTCAGTCGTGGAAAAGAACAGTATGACATGATTACCTAGCTGTAGACCTTTCCTAGAAAGATTAACCAGCTTTGGGGTCCCCTAACGACATCTGTATAGCTGTTCAAGCAGACATCAAAGATGTCATTTGTCTATCTTTTCGCTACAGCTCCATGGGTCAACTGAGCTACTCAAAACAGACAAGGGACATTGGTCAGCATGACGGTCACAATGGTGTTACCAGGATGCAGAGCCAAGAGAGACTTTGAAGGCTAAAATATCTGTACTAAGTACCTGTAGAGCTCATGCACAAGTTCACATTAACCCATTGGGGTCGAGTGCGTTGTCGGCGATGCAGTGTTCTTTTCGCGTATATTTCAGTTATCTCGCTGAAATCTTCATGTAGAATCATGAAAACAATGCTAACTAAATCTGTAATCTGTCTTGTTTTCAAAACATCAATAGTCGGAAGTATTAAAGTTTTTTTTTAAATTGGGTTATATCGGCAAAAAAGTAAACCACATTACCTTTTTTGTTTTACCTGCATCGGGGGTGTGTAGTGCTGCCCTGACCTGAAGATCGCTGTTCGCATTGTAAATAGACGCGTTTCCTTGTATTCGCATCGCATTCGCGTGGTAATTTGATGAACAACGCAACGGTGAGATGAGATCCAGATACATCCCAATCAACTCCATAAAAAGGGGGGGGGGATGTGGCCAGGTGTGAATGGCTTATGCATACACATGAAAGTTTCTACATATTCAATGAAAGGAGCCCAGAAATAGTGACATGAGTTAGCTTTTTCTGATTTATTTATCGAACTGAATGTTGCAGCTACACCATTTAGTCATCTTCATGTAGCCAAGACTTTGATCAGATATCTGGGATCAAAACAAACTCCCACCATTGCTTACTTTGTACTTTTATAATATGTCTACAAATGTTCCAAACTTCATTTTACAATGTCTATACTTTTATGTCAAATTACAAACTTCACATAAATCTGACATATTTAAAAAGTAAACTGATTAAGATGAGTTTAATACCAAAACAAATATATAAGAAATCATTTATTTGCCATGAATTAAGTTTATGATATTCAATGAAATATGTGACCATGCCCCAGTCAGTGAAAATGTGTTCCCTACCCCTAGACCCCAAAGGGTTAAATAGTTGGGGGGGGAAAAGGGCAGATGTTCAGGAACCCCCAATACAAGGACTACAAATGCCTCCCTGGGTGGTCTGCTGGGATGGGCATTTGGGTATGTTGGGTGTGCAGAGATCTTGGGGGATCTTGTGGAATCCCCAAGTTCAGCTGGATTACCAAGGAGGGGAGAGTATGACAGTTGTGACAGTTCTGCTCCCCCGTAGGACAGGAAACCACGGTTTAGCATGCTTCAGTAGGAAATGTCCTACTTTAAAATAGCCTGTTAATTCACTATAGGGGCCCAAGTTAGGGTTAGTAAACTGTGGCAAGGGTTTGGGTTCAAAAAAGTATGGCATTTTCAGACATCAAAATGTGTTTTTATGACAGATCTGCTCCAGATTTGGATAGGAAACCATAGTTTACTGTATATTACTAGCATATTTCTAACAATCCAACAGCCTGTTCTTTCAGCCTAAGGACCCAAATTAGGGTTAGCGGAACTGAGGCTAGGGTTAGAAAAAGTGTGGCATTTTCAGACATCAAAATGTGTATATGACAGATCTGCTCCCAATTTGGATAGGAAACTATAGTTTACTGTACATTAGTAGCATATTTCCAACCATCCAACAGCCTGTTCTTTCAGCCTAAGGCCCCAAATTAGGGTTAGCGAACTGAGGTTAGGGTTAGAAAAAGTATGGCATTTTCAGACATCAAAATGTGTTTTTATGACACATCTGCTCCAGATTAGGATAGGAAAGCATAGTTTTCCATACATTAGTAGCATATTTCCAACCATCCAACAGCCTGTTCTTTCACCCTAAGGCCCCAAATTAGGGTTAGGGTTAGCGAACTGAGGCTAGGGTTAGAAAAAGTATGGCATTTTCAGACACAACCATGGGATTTTATGACTGGTCTTGTTCCCCATGCTACAGAAAACTGAAGTTTAGCATACTTTTTCTAATGCCATACTTTTCCTAACCCTAACCTCAGCTTGCTTACTCTAGTTTTGGGCCTTACTGTGTTACAAGCAGCTGTTCGAAAGTAGGAAATATCCTACAAAAGTATGCAAATCTGTGGTTACCTATAGGGGACAAGATCTGTCATAAAAACACATGTTGATGAGTTTGGTTTTGCCGACATTGGCTGCTTTTCATCAGCATCTCAGCCTGTCTGTGTGTAGTCACCCAGGAGACGAGCAGCAGACCCCATCGGTTTACTGGTGACACAGGAATCAAAACAATGCCTCTAACTCCTCTCTCTATTTTAGGTATCCGCAAGAAAAATGGCAGTGTGGCTCTTTTATAAATGCCTGCTTTAATGTTAATGGCCTCCTGAAACAGCAGCCTCTCGCACAAGGGCGAGGTTCTGGGCTGGAGCAGAAAGCGCTTTTCTCTGTGTGAGCTGAGCGAGGACCTCGAAATTTCAGATATATCAAACCTGTTATACTTGAACGAAATTCTGGTTGAAGTTGTTTTGCGTTTTTTGACTTGCTACTAGAATAAACCATTCGGCTAAAACTCCTGGTCAAGTTAATGTCAGCAGTAATGTACAGAAACTATTTTAACCAGGATCCGCAATTAAATATTAACAGTAGTATATTCATTGCCGCATTCATTACTAAATTGTTCATGCAGTTGATCATAAAATGCTCTTATGCTGTGTGGCACATTGGGTGGGTTGGCCTTGCTGTAGGGCTACAGCAGCAGGACCAGACAAATGATTTATAGACACAGAACATACATTTAATCATTAATATTTTATTAGTAACAGCATGGCTAAGGGGGGTGGGCAACGGAGTAGGTGGGAGCGTGATATTGGGGGAAGACGCATCATAATTTAGATACAAAGGTCTATTTATTGGGTGGGATTAATGACTCCAAATTAAATATATGTTTCAATGTCCCTGGGGCCAGGAGACCCAGGATTGCTGTTCACTGTTATTTGTGGGTTTTTCCCCCCAGAAAGAGGTCAGTGTAACCTGGCTCAATCGAAAGGTCGCCAGAGGTCACCCCCACCCCCCTACGTGGCTCCTGAGGCCGGGCTTACCTTGCTGCTGGACTCTCTGTCATTACAAAGTGTGGAGAAGCACTAGGTTCCCAAAGATCATTCCACCGTGCAACTGAGCTGAAATCCAAGTTCACACCCACAGCCACTGTGCCTGTCATGTCTCGACCCAGTGGACTAAAGCCGTGGTCCAACCCCCATCGCTGATGAAACATTGTTTAATTCTCACTCTCTGCCTTGTCGTCTCAAGGCTGTCTTTTTGGAAGCCTTTTTTTTTTAAATCACATGTGAGGTTTTTCACATTTACAGGCCAGGCTTTTTTCTCCCGAAAATGGGAATGGCCAGCTGGCATGAATGAGAAGCCCCCATGAGGATGAGGCGGTCTGACAGGCGAGACGGTCCATCGGTGCTGCTTAAACGTCCTCGTGAGGAAAGTTACCACCCGCCGGAGCCAAAGGAATGGGACTGTGACGGACTTTTGACGGCCAGATTCCTCTCTACATTGGGGGCGTTGGAGATTTGGACATGATAGACACAGTGCAGCCTATGAAAGCATACAAATCATAATCAGACATGTGGCTGGACAGCTGGACAGGCTGCATAGTGCATAATGCGCCAGCAACATTCAGTCAACGTGTCTTCTTTGCTAATGTTTCACCTGTGTCAATGCAGACATGCATCACAGTGTGTATATTCATGTGTGGGTTCAGTGCATTCGTGGTGCAAAGTTTTTCTTGTCTGCTACCTTTCAGCCCATTGATGAGCTTAAAGTGCCTTTTTCTGATTTCACATTTTAATTACATAGGAAAATGCATCCATTTACAGATGAGCTCCAAGTGTAATTTGTCGCCCCCTATGGGGATGGAGGACCAAGAATAAACAGCTCCTCATATCAGATGCATTTATTTTATTATTCCTGCACGATTGGTCCATTTACAAGTCAGCACATGCTACAAATTGGCTCATTCTCAGGAGTGCCGTCATATGCATCTCCCTTCAGTCTCAGTTCCTGTCATGAATGATATGCGATTGCCTTGGTGTCCTGGGTTCTCTGCATAAGGCTGTATGGGGAAAATGCACAATTTATGGCTCTCGTTGCTTGGGTTTTGTATGGACAGGTGGCCACCGGAGTGTAATCACCTTGACTAACAGGCTTATTAACCCATACCTAGATGTATTGGTATACAAATCATCAATTTGTTCCCAGACCACAGGTTTAAATCTTCCATCCGTCTTCGTCAGGCACAATAAACCACTTCATCACTCAGGCACTTCCTGTTTGCTTATCAGACTGTGCTTTCTCCACCCTTTTACATCCTAGCCTGTCTGTCATCATCACACATAGCATTCTGAGAGGCACCTGGTTCCGGACCTGCTTGGATCACTCAAGGAATGGACTTCTTTACCTTGATTGGCTTCTTCCTGCAGGTACTTGACAGTAGCCAATAACAGGCCGGGGGGGCGAGGCCTCCAGCTGAGTGGCACATGGAGGAGGAAAGGGGAATCATTGTGGTGGCAAGGTGTTCTGGTGGCCACAAATATTTAAGGCTCAGTTAGGTCCATGAAGTTATGTATGCATCAGCTCTGCTGGTATTGGAGGGGTTGGGTGAGAATTGACACTAACATCTACAGTATACTACTCCCCCAGTGTCCTGTGGACACTCTGGGTGACAAATTCATACCGTAGATTAAGGAGGAAATGGCTAGCATTCCTCCCTAACATTTTGTTTTCTCTGTATAAATTCCCTTCTTTTTGAAAAAAGATAAGACTAGTCTAAATGTATTAACAGTAAGGAGTCTGATTTCCAGGATATTGGATATTTTGAATGAAGAGATTGTAACAACAAATAGTTCATTATTAGCAGCATTATATACTAACTCTTAATGTATTAATTAACCACAATGTGTATTTGTTCATGGTTTGTACTTGTGTAGTAACTGAGTTAGTACCACGTTAACTGTGGAACCATACTGTAAAGCATCATGTTGCCAGGGACCAGCTGTCACTTTTGCCACCTGGCATACAGCGCTGGGCTTCCTAATGATCTCCAGGATGTAGAATGTCAGAAGCTGATCTGTTTGACACAGTTACTCTTGAGAGAAACACGGGCTGGGTGACACTTTACAAAAGTTAGTAATCTTTGGTTACTACCAAATCAGGAACAAGTATGGTTTACGGTTAATTTATACATTAAGTAAGAATTGTATCGATACAGAGGACCTTGAAAATAGATAATGTATCTTTCTGGGAAATGGAGACATGGAGAACGGAGGGGGAGCCCTTGACCAGGATTGGTGTTTCCTTTGAAAATGATCTCCCCACACACACACAGCTCTTTATGCACCCAGATGCTGGGTCCTTGAAAAGTGCATGGTGAGGTCCACTGGGGGAGAGGGGAGTCTCCTTTGGGGATGCAGTGGGAAAAAGGCAGCCCCTCCGATGATACTGTCCCGTCACGTCTCCGCTGGGGTGACAGTGGGTTGCCTGCCTTGTATTACCATGACAGCAGAAACAGAAAACAGTTCCCAGGACAACACATGCGTTGGTGCATTATGACATGACGTTATGATGTCATTGTGAAAAAAGCCACACACTGAAGTGCTAATACTGTAAAAATACATTCAGATTCGTAGCAATACATAATATTTTAATCCATTATAAGGATCCACATATACACTTATGTTTGACAGTCTGTATCAGTGTTTCCCAATCCGGTCTTTGGGGACCCACAGACAGTTCACGTTTTTGCTGTATATATTCTATATTAAAAATCTGACAGTAATTGCTTTTCATTTCCAGAAAGAAGAGGCAGCTTTGGTTTCTTTTCAGCATTGAAGATTTATAATTCTAAAGATTTAATGTGAACTACAATCCTGACCATCTCCATGCTGCCCCCCCCAAAAAAAATCTCCTATACATGGAAATAAATTGCCCAGCAAGAAGAATGGTCTTATCTCTTCGACATAAAACTTTCGCATGCTGCTGCTTTGGGACAGACGGAAATAAGTCTGGAGCAAAATGGGGCGACTGGATTCATGTCGCTGTGCCAGTCTGGGCCCTGCGTGCGACCGAGAGCCTTAGCATGGTCGCTCCCAAGCACAAAAGGGGGGGAGGGGGTCGCTGGGGATCGTGAGTCTGATGAATGCTGATAAACGCCGTAAGGGAAACTTTACTGGATCAGTAGCTCAGCAGCTACTTGTCACGCAAATGTGAGATGCGTTTTTAATTGGATCGGGCACCCTGCCCCCCCCCAAGTCTTTTTGTCACTCGATACCGAAGCTTAAGACTCTGTTTTTACAGCAAGAGGACGAGGTGCACGAGGAGCAGGAGGAGAGCCGGGTAGCATGCGGCTAGAAATTAAATCGGTTCTGCAAATGAAATTCCCTGCATGGGTCACAAACTTAGTGGAGATGGCGGACGGGCTTGCCTCCTCCACTCGATCGGAGCGGCTCTTCTCTGGCGGGGGGTGGTAATGAACACTGTGATTGCTTTTCCTAATGAGAAACAGACACGGGAAAATGGATTCTGCCTGAGCGCAAAACACCGGGTCGAGTATTAAAAACATCTAATCCGTCACGGGCACGACAGACCAGAACCAGCGCCGCTGAAGGACGGGAGACGTCCTCACACACACACACACACACCCTCACACCCTGTAACATCTCACCGAATTTACTGCACACACTGACACAGAGGTGGGGGGGGGGGGCAGTTGGTAACCTAGTTGTCTGCATGTCGCAGCAGTAACTGCAGTCTACTGATAACTACCGATGTTTAGCGGACATTTCTGTTTCTTATTTTTAGATGTGAACAGCTAGCGTGTTCTGTCCAACCTGCATTAAGCGGAGACTGATGTCACGGGCTGAAATTTGCAAACGGTGCCAACCCCTCAGAAGCCGGCTAATAAATGTCGTAAATGACATAACCAATTACGTTTCCTTTCATAACACGCTCAATCTGTGCTGTCAGCGTCAACGCATGCCAAACCGGGCTAACTGTAACTAACTGCACCGGCAGTGAGCCCCGGGGCCATGGGGTAGACAGGCGCCTAATTAACAGCAATTAAACAGTATTATAATGAATCCAATAAGCCAGTCTGATATAGTCATAGGTGAGCGACGTTATGCTAAAGGACCAAAAGGGTCTTCACATCCTGCCACCCCAATCTTGCTCGGACAAAACACATATTGCCATGTTCTAATGTAAGCACGGTAGAGATGCCCCCTGTCCACTAGGGGTGCTATTATCCATGGTAGGTGTTCCGTATTCAGTACTTCCGAAGTAGTAGTGTTCTGTCTCAAAACAATCCCAGGCAATGTATGAAGCAGCAGGTATGCTGCATGTAAGGTGTGGGGGCTGGGAGGGGGGGCATTCCCAGCATGCTCAGCTAAGGACATTGGGGTCATTGTTTGCGGTGATCGGTTACTGGCAGGCCATCTACTTTGGATGCTTGGGGTTTATGAATGCGTCCTCCCCCTCTATCCTCCCCCACATACCCTTTCATAAATTTCCACACTACTGACTAATTAATTCAGGGTACCCCCCCCCCCAAACCACAGAAACAACCACAGCAAGTTCTCTAATTCAGTTCAGATGATTTATATGGATTTTATATATAGCGTCTTTCACATCTGAGTCTCCCCAAGCTAACATGCTCACCACTGGTTGACAACATTAACTCACAAACCAAACTCCATCAGCAGTTTTTTCTTTCTATCTATTTTTATTCCTTTTTTTTTGTTCACTCTGCTCTTCTCTAGAAAAAAACATTCATCCATCAGCTTGGGGGGGGGGGGAATATGTGTATATATATATCCATCCATCCATTTTCCAAACCGCTTATCCTTACTGGGTCGCGGGGGGTCCAGAGCCTATCCCGGAAGCAATG
>JAODJX010000103.1:1760264-1774743 GCA_026776945.1 Isichthys henryi | reverse complement strand
CCCCCCCCCCCCCCCCCCCCCCCCCCCCCCCCCCCCCCCCCCCCCCCCCCCCCCCCCCCCCCCCCCCCCCAAGGGTGAGTGGGATCCAAGCACATTTTATTTCATTTTGTAATAATGTAATAACTGCATCCATCCATTTCCAATAACAAATTATCCAAAACAATGTTCTTGTCTTAACAAATGGCTTCACTTTAATTGCTGAGATTGATTTTTATACCAACAATACAAATGAAACAATTACTGTATATTTGATTTATGTTTTTAATTGAGCTTATTGCAAGAATCAAAGAAATGGGTTATTTGTGTTTCATTTAGGCCAATAAGAGGGCACAGCAGCTCATTGGGTATGATTGTGGCTTCAGACTTGCATGGTTGGAGGTATGAATGTTGCCGCTGCTATGTGCTTGCATGGAGTTCACATGTGCTGCATGTTCCGTGTTGAGTGGGATCCTTACAGGTGAACTGGTTTCCCCATCCAGAACAAAGATGGTGTTTGTGGGCTGGTATCCCACATGGGGGGGGGCACCAGCCTACTGCTTAGGATATGCTCCAGCATGATAGATGGGTAGGTGAATGGATGGATGGATGAATGATTATGATTATTATTATTATTATTATTGTCTCACACCTCTGGGGCCCGGGTTCGAGTCTCCGCCATGGCCCCATGCGTGTGGAGTTTGCATGTTCTCCCCAGGTCGTCGTGGGGTTTCTTCCAGGTACCCCGCTTTCCCCCCATAGTCCAAAAACATGCTGAGGTTAATTGGAGTTACCAAATTGCCAGTAGGTATGCATGTGTTAGTGAATGGTGCGTGAGTGTGCTCTGTGATAGGTCAGTTACCTATCCTGGGGTACTCCCTGCCTTGCGCCCGTAGCCTCTGGGATAGGCTCTAGAGGCACTCCCCACCCCCCAACCTGAACAGGACAATCAGTTATTATTATTAATATCACTACTACTGAAAAGTAATGCCATAATATCCATCTTATTCCACTGTACTTGTGTTTGGTAGCTACACAGACTATGCAGGAGGAAAACATCCCATAAAGCCAAATATTCTGTCAAACAAAGAAGCAACCATTTCACTTCATTCTGACTGTCACTCTTCGAAGCGTTAAATGTCACACAGTGCCACATGCTAATCACAGTCACTTCCTCACAGCACATTATATTCTACATTGGCTGGCGCTCCTTTGCCGTGATGAATGTCACTGTCCGTGGTAAGTGCAGCACGGGGGGGGGGGGGGTTGGGGATTGTGACATTGTGACTGTTTATTGAGAGGAGACCAGTGCAGAAAAACCAGTCTTTCTGCAGGTTTATGGTCCAGTGTTAAATGGGACTAGGCATGTAGACACAGGGACTAGACATGGAGACATACTGCAAGTAGCAAGGAGTAGCTGAACATGCAGAGAGTGCATCTGTATCCCAACTGTCACGAAACGGAGAACTTCAGGACTCATCTGCCCGACGGCTGAGGCAGCTTCTCCCATAATTTCTGCTCAAACTGAGTCGACCCTCAGCAAAGTTTTTGAAGTGAGCAAATTGACATTTATGTAACATTTATGAAAATGAATACATTTAATTCAAGTAGTCATTTTAATACAGTGACAGGGCTATAAGTTTGTCTTTTGCAATGTTTGTGCATGAAAAATGTGGAGAATACAGACATAGAAGCAGCACTGAAATGTCATCTATATTTTTTAACTGTTAAGCTTAAATTTCTGTGAGTTTTTTTGGAAAAACAGAAAATAGGCATTGATTTTTGGCACATTTTTATTAAAATTAAAATCAAAGTTAAAATCAGTCATATAAAAATAGAAATCGCATGAAAATTTTCTGTTATGCTGGCAAGTGACTTTGCTGGGGGTTTGTGGCAGTTGCAGGGTTGGTGTGGCTCTCTGTAAATAGGAAACTGGCCCCTCCAGGTAATACTCCAGGGGCCACAGACACCATCCTCCTGACTCTCAGCATCTGGACCTCCTGCTCCATCGTCTGAATGTGACACATGCCGGTAAACACTAAACACAAACTTTATCTCATGGGGACCATTTCCAAAATCATCAACACAGACCATGCTAAAACAATTGCATGTTACCTGAATCGATTTTTAGCATTTATTTTTAATTCTCGTCCCTGCTCATTTCGTTCCACTAAAATTGTCAGCCATATCAGTGCGTTTGCAACAGAGCAAAAGTTTTCAAGTGGGTGTTTTGAAATTGCGACAAGTCCCGGATACGTCTGGCACTTTGTTAGCGACATTCTTTTAATTATTATTATTATTTTGACGACGTATAGTTCGCGTTTGAAACAGATGGAGACTGTGTGTTTGCTGGTGATATTTCAGGGCCCATGGCAGGGGGGTCCCTCCTCCGGAGCCCATCTCTGGCTGTCAGTGCATGGACAGAGACTGCTGGTATCCTGCCCCCTGCAGGTAGCCCAGCTGCCAGTGAAAGGGCAACGAGGTTGCAGAGTCGGAGAAGTTGTCCATGTGGTTCTGGTGGCAGGTGGCCCTACTCCCGAACTGGTAGCCTGGACTGGCATTGCAGGTGTTGCTGTAATAGGGCAGACCGCGGAGCTCATCCCGGGGGCTGGCGTAGTGTCCATGGGGCGCACAGAACTGGCCATCAGGGAAGTGGGGGGACAACGGCCCTAGGAAAGCCGAGGTATCCATATAAAGCGGCTCCTCCGGGGACAGGATGTGGCTGTGGACCTGTTCTTGGTGCTGGGGCTGGTGTTGCCGGGCTGGGTAAATGTCCACCGATGCTGGGAAGCTCCTCTCTCCGGCCAGCTTGGGCATGGGCACCTCTGGCTGGCTGCGGCACTCGGCATGGGCGCACGAGCCGCACGCTCCGGCGGCAGGATGGGCACGCAGGATGACAGAGAGCGAAGAGATGCGGTTGATGGCACGGCGCAGCGTGGCGATCTTCGAGAGCCGCTTGCCGCCAAGGTCGTGCTTGAGCGCCACACGTAGAGCGTTGAAAGCCTGGTTGTAGTCCAGGATGCGCTTGCGCTCACGCACGTTGGCGGCCACACGGCGTGCCTTGGAACGGGCCGGTCGGGTCCTCTTCTTGCTTGTCTTGGCCTCATCCGGCTCGCTGGGGCTCTCCTCGCTCTCCGCGTGGGACTTCTTAGGGCTGCCACCGTCCATGCCAACAAGGCTCCCATCAGCCTCTTCTTCGGAGAGCTCAGACTCAGTGAAGCTGGCCATGATGTCCTGCTAGCCGCGTGACTAAGCCTTCCCTTGCTGCGCCCGCTAACTACCTGCGTTAGCTCACACTTCCTGTATGCAGCTCTGCATTAGCACTCTGCTAACTAATTGCGCTGGCGTTCTGTGTCAGCACTCTGCTAACTGCCTGTGTTAGCGCTGCTTTAACTCTCTGTGTTAGCGCTTTGCGCTACACTGTTCACCCTCGCGCTTGTTGCAGAGGCTCTCGCTCCTCTACGTGTCAGCAGAGGCATCCCTTCCAGCCAGGCAGGCATGAGGCTTTTTAAAGGGCGAGCCATGTGGCGTGGCTACCTGCGATGGGGGGAGGAGGAGGGAGAAGGGGGCGTGTTCGGTGTTTACGAGCTCCCTGCGGGCAAACGTGGGCGACTCCCACCTCCACTCCTCCAGCTCCTCTCGCCGGATCCTTGCGGCTCCTTGGCTGCGGGCTTCAGTCAGGCTGCAGACTTCGCAACAAAAACAAAACAAGGCGCCGTGTGAAAAATGTGACTTGGGCCTAGCAAACGGTGTGGCGTTTTTGCAGGGAGGCGCTCGGGTGCGGGTCCTGGTTCAGTCTGAAAATATAAATGTTCGCAACTTGGTTGTTATTTGTGATGCGTTTTCTTACCTGTTTATGACACCTACACCAACTCTCCTACAAAGAGCGGGACGTCAGCTCAATCTGTCTGTAGCATGTACACAGGACGCAGCAGGAAACGCCGGCTTCATTTTACACCAAAAAACATTTTACAAGAAACATTTTCTGTATTTCACTCTTTTAAGCGGGGGGGGGTGGGTGGGGGGGCACATTAATCCTACTTTATGCCATACGGTCTTCTCGCAGACAAAATTTCCCAAGGCCAAGACAGCAAGTCACCAAAGTCCGTCAAAACTAATCTGTGGCTAAAAAAGCAGGCCTGCAGATATATATTCCCAGCTTCCCGAACTACTTTTTTCATTTCCAGCTATCTTCCTCCTTTCTTTCTCTGGATGCTATCGTTTGTCTTGGGGCGTTCCGTGAAGAATTGGCCCAGCACCTTCATGACAAATTGTGGCTCGATCAGATAACCAGCCATTTATACATTTCGCCTTACACCTTCACCATAGAGAGAAAACACTTATCACGCCTGACCTGAGCCACGGATTATCTCCGTAGCTACAATTAGCCGTATTCCGTGAAATGATGGCCACCTCTACTGTGGCGGCAGTGAGGTGAAGGATGGTGTAATTTTGGTGTCTGCACAGGGACCGGCTCCGTAAATCAGGGATGAACATCCCTCAAGACAAGAACAGACAACGGCCAGGACTTCAAAGCTGGGGGGGACACAAATATTTTACAATTATCACCTGTAATCGCTGTTGGCTGAAGCACTTGGCCTCAGCGCTCAAGCCCCCCCCCCCCCATTGCGCTGCAAGTCAGTCTCGAAGGCAGCGGAACTGCTCGCCCAAATTAATGGATTATGTTATAGGCCAAATAGTAGGGCACTTTCTAGCTGTGATTTACTATAGCCAAGCCTCCCTCTTTAAGTGCCCCTTAGCTCCTGCATATCTGTCATTCCCTGAAATTCCTCCATTAACATTTTTTTCCAGTGAGTTTCCTTTATTTTTGTGCCACTGTTTTTACCTTTCTCACATCCATCGGATTACGTCCCTAGGACTTACTTATATTCCGATCAGGTGATAATTTACCAATTAAGCTTGCTTTGCTTTTCAATTTTCCAAAAGGTACTTTGACTATAGCAATCACAATCAAATACAAATTCAATTAACTTTGAAGCATGATTTAGTCTCTTTTTGTAGCACCTAAACAGGAGGCTGGAGCAATGTCCACAGAACAGCTGAATGATGGATTATTTTGGTGTATTATGTAGATCCTAGATCCTTCTGGAATAAAACATTAGCCTGCACAGTAGCTCAACTGAAGGCAGCCAACGAACTACCCAACATGAAACACAAGCAAAACAATCCGCAACTTGAGTTATTGAACTGAATCAGTCAAATTAGTCAAATCAAACACTTTATAGTCATTTCAAAATATGCAGACATACTGTGAGACAAAACTGCATTTTACTGCAGCTTTACCCGGAAAAGGACAAAACACATAAGACAATAATAAATTGAACATAGATGCAGGCTCCAGGTTAAGAACATCTAACTTACAGACAACTCATACTTACTAACAGACTGCCGCAAAGCTTATCATGTTAAAATTTCTATTTAAATGCAATGGTTCGTAATAACAAATGCATGTAGTACTTTATGACTTTATGACGTGAAAAAAGGCTTCAGCATTTTGTCGGTACAGAACATTCAAGGTACAGAGCAGAACCATGTGTAGATTCTATTATTATTACTCTTATTATCATTGTTACTACCATTTTGTAGTATGTATTGTACAATTTTTTTTGTCCGACTTACCAATAAATTCATCTTAAAGACAGGCGTAGGGAAGGTATCTCATTCATAACCCGGGTTCTGTTTGTATGCCGTACATAGTGCACTGGATGAGTAACGAAAAAGCCAGAGGAACCCTAGTCACTGAATTAGGGCTGTGCAGTGGATGTGATTGTATATACACAATTCTAAACATAAACGGACGGCTTACACTGAACGAATATAATAAAAATAAGACATAAGTTTTAACGGAAAAAGCTTTATTGTCATTTGTACAAGGGCAGTGAAATACTTGCTTGCATATTTCCCCACTTGTTTGCATTCCTCCGAAAAACAACAAACATCAACGACAGAATAATGAACAATAACACGCATACAATATATATGCAGTATATACAATATACAATCAGTGTGCAATAACACACGTTGCAGAAGTAGGTTTTTACTGACGTTACGCAGATATAGAACGATTGACAATTATTTTAAGTGAATTCAACTCTTACAACCCTTGTCATAGACGTGTAGAAAAAGCAGTAAGATAATGGTCGGGGCGACAGAGAGCATGGCGATTTGCGTGAAACACTGATTTTTTTTCGTGCGTGTAAAATGGCTGAATCACCTACTGCTGTCAACTTGAAGGCTCACATGGGCGAGGTGACAACAGGTCCGACAGGAAGAGGAATGACTGTTACCCCCTGCTTGCTGGTGGTGGTGACAGCAGTAAACAAGCATAAACAAGCAGAATCTGGCACGTAAACACTTTGGGTGTAAAACTCCACAAAGGAAAGTTGGTGACTTTTTTTCTTTTCCTTTTTTACTTCTGGGGCACTGTCATTAAATCTGGGATTGCTGCTTTCAGAAACTTTTAAAGGAAAATTTACAGCCAGACACCAAAGGCACGGCTTCCAGGTATTTCTGAATTACCCACAATCCGAGGGGCCGGTGCTGGACTGCCGCGGGCCGTGCGTTGCTCTGCTTGGCCCCATAGCCCTGCACCGGGGGCCAAAGCAAATGAGGCAGGGGAGGGGGGTTGCATTTCAGCGGGCCCTACAGCCGAACCGGCGAGACGGGACAGTGCGCCTTCTCTTGCCCCAATCATGCCCCAAGGGGGTGACAGTGACTTGAACCTTGTGCAGACCATTGATAGACCATTGAAATCATTGCTTCCTTCCTGCCCTGCATTTATTGCAAGCGGCTAAGGGAGGTCGAATGTGGGGTGGGGTAGGGGTACAATTATTAGGCGTTTCTTTCATATAATGAAGTTAGGAAGCTTTGAAAAGAATAGGGAGAAGTTTAACTAATAGATGATTGTAATATGATGGCTTGTTTTGCTGCTGTCATATAAGTTCCGGATGTTTCCGGAGGGCAGTAGGACTGTGGCCTATCCAGTGAGAATCTTGGGTCGCTTCAGATGCATCCTCCTTCCTTCTGATTTATTACGTACAGAGAATCTAGTGTTTTCTGACCCGCATCGGCGATGTGTCCCAGCCAGCGTGATGACAGCCATCGTCCTGGGATTCCCAGCCCAGGGTCGCATCGAGTCATGCATATGCACCCATACGTGCTGCCGCACCCCCTCCGGCAGCGAAACTGTTAACGTGCAGCTAAGCAGAGGTGTTGTGTTTCTGCGAGCCGGGTTGTCATGAATTGCGGGCACGGTGTTTTCTGCATTCTGGCACGGCATTGAAAGACAAATACCTTTATGCTTATGGAAAAAAGGTCAAGTGAGCATTACGACATCACATTATTATTATTTTTGCCGTTGTTCTGCCTTTAGAATGTAATTTGTAGGTTGCTGGTACACGGATACACGCGTCTCTCTGTAATTTGAAATTAGTTGTAAAAATGTAAACCTTTGCATGCTAATCACAGGTTGGAGTCCGGGAGGAAACTGCACTATTTTCCAACATGACTTGAGCTTTCCAGAACTCAGCATCTTCTGGGACCTCTCAGCCCACTTAACCCATTTTAGGCTCTTTTAATCCACACTGACTAAAGTCTAGAAATGTCACGTTGAGTGAGAGGGGAGAACTGAATGGCTAATAGGCTATTAAAAGAGCCCCCACTTTGGGATCTGCCGCTTTTTGATGCTGCCAGCAGTTGGCCGCGACCGCTGGGACCGGCTGTGTTTCTGCAGGGGTTGGCCATGACCTTCAGGCCTGATGCCACCTCCTCCAGCATCCTCCATGTGCTGCCATTTCACCCAGCTCTCGGGGCCCAGGTTATCGGTGGGTCCAGCCAACGGAGTCCAGCCAAGACCCCTGGCTGGTGTCCTCTGAAAGGCCTTTTCACTGGCTGGGGAGGAAGGAGGTGAGTTCTGTGTGGGAAGGGGGTGGCAGGGGTTTGATGGTCAGGTACGTTAATTGAGGGTTTCTTGGAGGGAGCTGTTGGCGTGGGAACAGGGGACAGGCGGCCTCAGAGAGTGAGTGGGATTCCATGGCCGGGGGGCATGAACAAAACACTTATCCTGCACCCCCACCCTGTTCCCTGGCTTGCATACGAGTGTCACTGTGAATATACATTTATTTTATACAGTTTTCCTTATATAGCTCAGGGCTGTCATGGTTTTCTGTGCTCCTTAATATCTTTAACTTTTGCAGGGAAACTTGTGCGAAAATTCTTAACAAGCACTTACAATTCTTTTTTTTTTTGTATTTTTCTTTTTTTTGAGGAAAGTGGATCTAGGGAAAGTGATTGGTTGGACATACCAAGCATTTATCAGTGTTTGAGGATATTTACACAGCCAACCCTGACACTTACACTTGGCTCATTGTTTACATTCACATCAGAGTCTGCAGTAATGTTCATGCTGCACGATAACCTCAAATTACAACCCAGGAGCTGGCTGCAGGTGCTTTTTGTTCTCCTGTGCCAGTAGCTGCTCAGCGGAAAAGAACACTGGCAGTGCTACTGTACAGTTTATGCCTGGTATTTATAATGGATTCCCGGAAAAATGTTAGTGAAGATGCTTCAGTCGGGGCACTCCAATCCAGAGAGCTCTGTGGTCTTTGCTGGGCGTATGTGTCAGTGTCAGATCCTAAAGTTTGCATTGAAAACACAGATTATGCAATACTAAGATGACTAAAGAGGCAAATCGGTGTTCTACAGCGCAGACAGTGATGTGGGGAAAGATATCGTGGGTGACATTTGCAACTAAATGTGGTTTTCATTCAAATTCTCCTCTCACTGAGATTTCCTCACGCCTCAGGCCTAGAGTCCACAGCCCTCCTGCAGACGCGAGCCTGACGGGGATGCTTGAGTTTATTATACCGTGAATTTCACATCTTCATCCAGAACACAACGGTACGGCAGAGCGGTAAAGCAGCAAAGTTCAGACAGCCTGGGTTGCTAGGCAGAAGGTCAGGGGTCAAAATGAGGACCGTGAGAACAGCGTTCAGCTCTGATTGCCCCACTCAGACAAAGCAATATAGATGAGGTGCAAATTAAGCGTGAGGAGAGAGGTGGGAGAGGCAATAAGGGGATATGAGATTCAGAGCAAAATCGCTGCAGTTTTTATGGCAGGAAATGTTGAAGGAGCATGATCCCAGAGAAGCAGGAATGCTTATCAATGCACATCACTAATAGCATCATCCAGCGAGGCTCAAGCTATCGGCAAATCCTTCAGCAGATGAGGAAAACATGCGCAGTTCCTTGCTACTGAATTTGCGAAGAGGGATGCAAGCCTTCAAGATCGACCCATATCGGCCTTTAATATGTTGGTTTTAATCTGCGTCTACTTTGGGTTCTCCTCCATTTTTTTCCCCAAGTGGAAAACAAACGTCCATCGTCGCCGGACGGAAGCGTCTCGTTTGTGCTCTCGGCAGAGTCACACCTCGCGTCTGTAATTATGGCACCAAGCTTCAAGCTTCTTCCACCCATTTATAACGGAAAGAAGCCCTTGTTTTTTGTTGTTTTTTTTTTTTTAATTTTCCGAGGGCCATACCACAACGCTGAGTAATGTGTCCCGGCAAACGCACGGTCTCGCTCGGCCCCGCCAAGATTTACAACAGCTTCTGGCAGATTTACGGCCCCGCGCGGGGAGCTCCAAGCATGTTGTTAGAAGCGTCTCTGCCCGCACTTTCTGACAGATGACAAGACACCGATGATTACGAGTCGCCGTGCATAAATCAGGCCCTTTATTGTGCACTCTGGTGACATCCTCCCCAGAATAACCATTTGAATGGATGGCACAACCAGCCCAGCAACACTTTCTCAGTGTTTGTGAATCTGCAGACCGGAGCCCCACTAATAAGCGGTTGTTAGTCGGTTGGTATTAGAGGTCTGGACCGTATTTTATAGATACATATTTCCACAGGGGTAATTAGGTTAATAAGTAAGTAGAGACTTGGGGTCCAGTTAGCCGGTCCTGACTTTTCAGGTGCTATGTTAGTGCGTGTTTTCTGAGCTCAGGCCCGCTCCGTCTCTCCCCGTTGGTCGAGTTATTGACAAAACAGTCATCGTCATGCATAACTTCTTTTAAAAGGTTCAACGGTTTCAAAATATTTCATGCATGGATTTTCTCCCCCGGCAAGCAAACGCACTTGTGCTGTATAAATATACTTTTTTTTCCCTCTTTCATCTTAATTGCTCATATAACCAGCAAGCCAAAATAAAAACACTTGCACATTGCACTGCTCAGCAGTTTGGGATCAGTAAGCATTATATTTGCAGCCTGATTTTGCTAAATTGCAAAACGACTACATTGTTACCCAAAAGCCTCTGCTAATGGCAGATATTGTAGATATCAAGGTGCGGCTTGATGAGCAAGTTAGTTGATTTTCCTGTTTCTGTGCATTTCTCCCACTGGTTTAGAGCAGTGAAAAAAACTTGGCTGTTGTACTGGACAGATGTGGCAGTGAGAGGAAGGGATAAACAATTCTGACAGAAGGTTCCAAATGAACACACTGCCTAGCTGGGTGTATGGGATGGAGGAGGCATGTGACACCCACTATGTGACGCTAACTATGTGACACCCAGTATCTGACATCCTTTATGTGACGCTAACTATGTGACATCCCCTATGTGACACCCACTATGTGACATCCTCCATGTGACACCCACTGGAACCTCCACTATGTGACGCCCACTATGGGACGCCCACTCTGTGACGTCCTCTACATGACACCTGCTATTCATGGCTTGCATCACGTGATAATCACTGACATCAGAGGCTCTGTCTTCTTTCCTTCTCACCATGAAACTCATGATCATCCAGGACCCTCTTTCTACATCTTATCTTTCCATCTAATTCAATTTGTAACATTTGACCAGGGCACCCAGGCAGGTTCACTGGGGTGAATGTCAGCTCCTAACTTTGTGAGGAAGCAGATCTTCCTCAAGCGTGCTTGTGCACGTCCTGTCCCATCCAGCCTGCCGTGACTCAGCCGCATCCAACACGTGGCGACTACAACAAATCACACTGCATCACTGAGATATGACACACTTAGACTTTAACTTTTATGTGCATCTTCTGGTTTTCACTACGCTAAAACCTTCAACACATTGTATCAGTCCATAATGCATAACTGCTCTGACTAACTAAATGATTCAGTGCTTATACAATATCAATGACGTAATGGCATCAATTAAATTGATTCCAATGCATGTACTCAATAGCTAACATAATCAGTCTTTATTCTCCCAAGAACATGCATTTATCGATACAATTCTACAACTGTTCTGGCGCTTCCTATGTTTTTGCCAAGCTATATGTTCCCAAACTTCTGGTTTTATTGACTGTCTGACTTGCTCCAGGCTGCGATGGCAAACAGGAGCACATGGCTTGTGGAGGGAATGAAGGAACATGCACTTCCTGTTGGAAGAGGAGTGGAGAATGGTGTAAGAAAAGCAGCAGGCAAGAACATGAATAATAGATGGGCATTTTGGTATCAGCATGGGCACAGACTCAAATGAAACAGGCATTGGGTCACGGAAGGGCTACAGTTTTGGGTTGTGCTGGTGGGGGATCGGGGGTTTTCAGTTACGGGCTCCATTTTGGGACCTTAACTACCTTCAAGCTTACATCAACGTCACTCATTTTATGGACTCATTTTTAGAAACAATTTGCAGTAAAAACTACAAAAATATGATTATGGAGCTGGATAGCGTGGTGGCACAGTGGTTATCACTGTTGTCTCTCACCTCTGGTGGGTTTGAGTCTCTGCCCCCAGCTCGACATGTGTGAAGTTCCATGTGTGCATGTTCTCCCCATGTCCTGTCCTTACCTTACCCTCCCCAAAAGCATACTAAGGTGTATTGGAGCTGCCAAATTATCCGTAGGTAAGTAGGTAGGTGTGTGTGTGTGTGTGTGTGTGGAGGGGGGAAGGGTTATGTACACTGTATAGACAAAAGTATGGGAACACCTGGCCATTACACCTACAGGAACTTTTATCACATCCCACTCTAAAATCAATAGGCATAAAACAAGTTCTTCCAAACTCACCCAGCCATATCTTTATGGACCTTGCTTTGTGCACTGGAGCACAGTCATGCTGGAACAGAGAAGGTCCTTCCTTCCCCAAACAGTTCCAACAAACATTGAAAGCATAGAAGTGTTCAAAATGTCTTCATATGCTGAAGCATTAAGTTCCCTTCACTGGAAATAAGGGGACTAGCCCAACCCCTGAGAAACCCCATACTATTATCCCTCCTCCACCAAACTTTATCGTTGGCACAATGCAGCCAGGCTGGTAACATTTTCCTGGCATCTGCCAAACTTAGACTCTTCCATAAAACTGCCAGACAGATGCCAGACAGAGAAGCGTGATTCATCACTCCACAGAACACGTTTCCACTGCTCCAGTGTCCAGTGGTGACATGCTTTACACCACTCCATCCGATGCTGGGCACTGCACTTGGTGATGTAAGGGTTGCATGCAGCTGCTCAACCATGGAAGCCCAGTCCATGAAGCTCCCGGCACACAGTTTTGTGCTGGGATTAATGCCAGAGGAAGTTAGGAACTCTGCAGTTACTGAGTCAGCAGAGCGTTGGAGACTTTCACATGCTCCACAGTAGTTTCTGTTGTTCGTAAATGCTTCCACTTTACAATAATGCCCTTTTGCCCCAAGTATTGCACTAATACTATTATCCATACAGTGTATATATTACCCTGTATGAACCCCACAATGTGATAAAAACCAGTGACTATGACAGGAGAAACTCAGTTTGATGAAAATATTTCACTGCAATGAAAAAAACAAAAAAGTCTTGTATTTTGTTTGGTTGTTTATGCTTAACATCAGGGCTGAGTAGTGGTTAGGGTTGTCATTGTTGGGATTAGGGTTATTTCCCATACAAATGAACGGAGAGTCCCCACAAAGATTAATTCAGACGTGTGTGTGCGTGTGTGTCGATTAGGTTTTTTGATGTTGTGGGGACTATTATTCAGATGCCCACAAAGATCTGTGAATGCAATCAATAAAGTAAAAATACCAAAAGTGTCCTATTTTTTTTGGTTACTTAGGGTTAGGTTAGGGCTGGGTAGGGGGTTAAGGTCGTCATGTTGTGATTAGACTTTTCATCATGGAAATGAATGGAGAGTTTCCATGATATAATTAGAACCTTTGTATGTGTGTGTGTGTGTATGTATGTGTGTGTGTGTGTGTGTGTGCACCCTATCTTGTACCAGTTGACCCCCATGACCCTGCATGGGACATGCAAGTATGGCAAATGTGTGGATTGTGCAATTTCATAGCAATGCTGGCGATTGAGCTAAGCTAACTGCTACAGTTTTCGCCACATTTTCTCTTGAATAAAACTACGATCCTAATGAAAATCCTAATATATTTCTTTTGCATGTTTCTCTGTAAGGTTACATTTAATTAAAAAGTTACATGAAATGGGGTTTGAGTGTAAACATTGGTGTTCACATTTGCACAGATTAAAAGGAATCTTGTACGAGGTACGAGCAGAGTAACAACACAGCTAGAAGTTGCTGCAAAACTGCCCTGTGACAGCAGGAACATGTACAGTCAAACGTGGGAGCCGATTCTCTGTTCCCAAGTTGCATTTAAACGTCTGCCGGATTTAATTCACTACAAAAAAACATTTCCCTCATCGGCAAAACTGGTTACAAAAAAATATCCCGTGTGGACAGGTTTGCTTTACACAAAACCACCTCAAAATAATTCATGGCTCATAAACCATTTTCTCCCACACAGAGTTTGCCAAAGGTTTTACAGACTTGTATTTATATATTTGAATCTTAGATTCTGTATATTTTTTGTTGATCACTCTTTCTTTTGGTTGCAGCTCGGTACCGTCTTCCAAAACAGGCTTCCTGTAGCTATTTCCAGAGCATGGTATTTATCTTGTCTTTCAAATGCACGTGAGATTTTTTTTTTTTAAACGATTTACTATCTGCTGATCGCCTCCATTCAGGTGTTACGTCTTACCTCGAGTATACCTGGTCATCTCTGGAAATCATCTTATTAAGAACTGATCCAAAAGCCTTTTTTACCCTCGGCGGAGTCCAACCGCATTTAGCTGGATGGCAGTAAGGCCTCTCATCTGAAGAGCAGTGGTAAGTAAACACATAATGTGGATGTAAACCAGGGGACTGTGAAGCCCATCCCTGGGATGCTGTCATACTCTTACTGTGAGACTGAATTCCTATTAAACATTGTGCCTATGTTGCAGTTTTTCCTTGGTTTATTAATATGTTGATTCTACTTTTCATTCACTGTGAAGATTCGGGTCTCTGTTAAGCTGATACAGAGACTGGAGCAGGGGGGAGGGAGCGGGTGTATGGTTTTGAAGGCACAGCCGTGAGACCGCCAGTCGTCAAGGCGAAAAGCAGTAAATCCATGCAAGAGCTGTCGGCACACGTCCGTAGCCTTCACCAGCCCAACGCGGCCCCCCCCCCGTTCCACCCCCCACCCATCACAC
>JAODJX010000103.1:1735214-1759261 GCA_026776945.1 Isichthys henryi | reverse complement strand
CCAGGCGGGGATTCGAACCCGGGTCCCAGAGGTGTGAGGCGACAGTGCTAACCACTGCACCACCATGCCGCCCCTCTGACTTTTTCATGTGGTATATTTCTGCCGTCCATCGTTTGAGAAACTTCCAGTGATTAGCAATTGAAATCGATTACTTGTG
This sequence comes from Isichthys henryi, assembly GCA_026776945.1. Classification (NCBI taxonomy): domain Eukaryota; kingdom Metazoa; phylum Chordata; class Actinopteri; order Osteoglossiformes; family Mormyridae; genus Isichthys; species Isichthys henryi. Next base: position 1,759,104 of record JAODJX010000103.1, on the reverse strand, counting down.
GCACCTCCGCAATCGCGACGGACCTGCGTGCCGCGTATAAGCCTGTTTTCCTATGCGGAGCAATCATAGTCCATCGTGTGTGAGATAGAAACTCGCTGGTTAACATTCTATGGCGTTGTTGTAGAATTCTAAACATCAGATAACAGGCGCACCGGGAATTCTGACCGACTGGCCACTCCGGCCATGGGCAGTATTCAGGAAAACCAACTGACTTGTCGCCATTGCTTTGTGTCTATGGCACAACTCAGGGCAACACCACCAACTTATTTGACATACTCTATTGGGGTATAATACATTCTTTTGTCTATATAGCTAGTATCGTTCAGCCCTACTCGAAGCATAGGCCTACAATACGTTAAAAATAATACTTATTGGTTATTATGTAGCTGGCTATGCAAAATGATGTGGCTAATCGACGGGACTAACCTTCATTTTAGCAACGCTCATTCTGACATACAGGAATAAGCTAAATAATTTAAGTCAAAGTGATGACAAAGACAGGCTAGGCTACTTCGAGAGGCTAAATCGGACATATCTATGGCTAACCATGCATTACTAGTACTGCATTAAACATTAAACTTAAATGTCTTCTTATAAGATAGAGATACGGTATTTGCATTGCAGTCGTGCTGTAGGGCGGCCAATATGAGATATGACCCCATTCTCAATATCACAGTCTGAATGTTACTTATGTCAACAATCGTAGACTTCGTCACAGCAGACTTACAAAGTTATGTTATAATAACGTACAAAGTAAACAAAATTATGAGCCAATAATAACAAATCAACATGCATGTTTTGTTCCAAATGTGTAACAGCTTCCAAAAGGAACTGTTACACACTTACCCTTTCCTGTGCTGTGCATGTAATGCAACAGATTACATTTTTTAAATGTTACAAACTTAGGCTGGGTAGATGTGACTCTACAGCATCGTAAACCATTCCGCGCGGAATCGCTCGCGATTACATGCGTTTGTCCTCCGTAATATTTCTCTTTTAGTGTAAAGTATATAAAACCGGAGAGAGACGATTAGCCGGAGGGCGCTCAGCGGTAAAAATTTAACATTAAGGGCGCATGTCATAATACTATCTGTTAATCACAGGGTCGGACACCCGATTTAGGATCGTCTTGAATGTTAAAGGTGCTTTCTTGTATGTATTTGTGAATCTCTGTGGTGACCGTATTTTAAGTCGGGGGAGGGGGGGATAACTCAAAATTTTCTTTAATTTTCTAATTAATATAATATACAGTTGCGGTTCCCACCCACCCCCCCCCCCAAAAAAAAAGGAGATCCGTTAACCACAAATTCACTGCTCGTTCTCACATGTCCCAGTACTCAATGAAAGTTAGAAGAGTTACTACAGTATTATTTTTAGCATATTGAATAACTAAATTATAATCTAAACCAATATTTCCTTTAGATTGGTCCAAACCCACAATCTTTCTTCTACAGTAAAAACACCGCTTCTGTCATGGTTCTACAATGACATAACATATTTCCGCGTAATGAAATAATGTTACCAAAAGCAGAAAACTCTCACATGTGTGAGATTGTTGTTGGAACGTCGGAAAATTAAATCACTGTCTTCCTATGAACTTTTCCAAGCTATTCGCAACGCTCAAGGCTAACGCTGTATCCCTACGTTACTATTTACCGAGTCTAGCATTAACCTTGGCTGGAGGTATACAATTAAAACTTACATGTCTTTTAACTGAGGGAAAATATTACTGGACCTTCAGGTCATTGATTTATGCCCCGGCTGACACCGCAGCAAATGCCTCCGTCTGTCAAACCTAAGGTGCTAAGACAGGTCCTGCACTTAATCTCGCTAGCAGTCGAGGAATGCGAGTCCAGTGTCTCCGCCCATCGCGAGGGTTACCATATAGCTTTTTAAAAACACCCCCGGCTTCGAACATCGATTTGTTTGGTAAGGCAGTAACAAAAGGCCTCGATTTAACGCTCCGGTTGACCATATGTAGGACACATCTTAAGTGTTCAGTAACCACTAACACAGTGCAATAGATACGTTTTTCTACCTGGTGCAATGCAAGTCCAGAGGAAAACATTTGATTTCTTTTGCATTCTCACTGTGATGAGGTCAAGTACTGTACCACCAAGTCTAGGTAAGCTTTTTGGATATTGCAAATTTTGGTGTTTAAAATCACTCTTCTTCTTCCAAAGAGCAGAATGCTCCTTTGAAGTCACATTCCAGCTTGTTGGAGACCATAATTATGCACAGTAGTCATTACTGGACCGTAAGTCTTGTACAGTGGTCAAGGGTATAGGAGTCTGCAGTGCGTGTTTCCCACAGAAATCCTGATGAGAAACAAGCTGTTTCTCTCCACACATGGTGGAGAACAGGTGCAGGACATTCGCATGTCCAGCACAGTAATAAATCAACAGATAAACAAAACAGTGGTCAATAACAAGCACACAGTGACATATGAAGCACAAGGTCGTGTTTTGATGATTGTGTCACTGCATGAAATGGCCATATAAGATATTTACATCCTTTAAAAACGATACAGAATAAGTTTCAGTGAGTGTATGCAGTGACTCTGCTTGTTACTTATGTGACGAGGTCCCTGCAGTCATTCACGAAGGAAGTCTTAGTGAAACCTGTCTGCCACCTAAGTAGCATCGGCAGTTTGGCCTCTGCAACAGTCACGAGGTTGGATAAAGTGCTGATTCAACAAGTGGCATGTATAGGTAACTGAAAACCATATGTTTCCAATTTATATATACATATTTTTAAAAGAATATGAAGTAAGGGGAAATACATTTGTAGTTCAGTGCCTCTGGGGAATTCAGTTTAGAATAGAAGTCCAGAGGAAAATATTTTATTTATTTTGCATTCTCACTATGCCTCAATTCTGGGCAGTGGTGGCTTAATGGTTAGGGAAGTACACTTGTAATCAAAAGATTGCAGGTTTGAATCCCTGACCAGCAAGGCACCGCCCCCATACACTGCTCTCTGGGCACTGAATTAGCTGCCCCCTGCTATATCACATTGTCACATATGGGTTAAATGCAGAGGACACATTTTGTTGTGTGCTGTGGTGTGTCAACAATGACAATTGATCACTAAATTCTAGAATAGAACGCCTATTAGATTATTCATATATTATGGATTATTTATTATAATTGTCCTTATATATCCTGATTTTACATAGATTCTGTATTGTGTACAAGACAGCTTCAAAGTATTGGTCTACTCTTACGTTTTCTTAAACGTGGTGGGAACTGAGGTTGGTACTTGTTACGTCTAGTAAATCAGGAGAGACCTCTAGTGGTTGATTCCTAGATTACCAATTCCATTTGAAAATTCAGTACAGTATTACGAGATGACGATTATGTACCTAGCAATGTCGGGGGCGGTACGGTGACTCAGTGGGTAGCAGTCTGCTCGCACACCTACGGGGCAGGGGGGTTAATTCCTGCCTTCAGGTCTCTGTTGAGTTTGCATGCCTTTCGCTGTTTTCGATTAAGTTTCCTTTGGGTTCTACCGTTCACTCCTGCAGTCCAAAAACATGCGATAGTATCTCTAGGCTGTCGTCAGTGATTGTGTATGTGAAAGTGTGCCCTGCGATGCACTGCGATTCCATTCTAGGTGTTCCCATGCCTTGTGCCCTGTGCTCCCTTATGGCCTGTGAACTCCAGCTTTACTCTGCCCCATCACCGAATAAGCACATGATCGTTTTCTTAAAATTGAATTATGTGTCATGCTTTATGTTTTAATTTAATGCACCAAAATTAAGAATGGAAATGGTGTATTAATTATTAGCATAAGCTGAGAGAACCTGAGTAACTTCTATATCTTTTACGAATCACTAATGGTGTCGATTGTAGAAGTTGTTTTAGGCGAAGCTTGTAAAAAATTACCACAAGAGGGCAGAAATCACTTCATCCTCTTTCAAAGTATAATTTTCTAGGCTATCTACAAACAAAAAAATGTATTTAATTGGCGTGATATTTTCATCATGTCCTGCTGTCAGGCCTGCCTGACCCTCCTGTCTCCATAATGTGGCCCTGATGGGCTACACCTGACACTTGTTACCCCTCTTTACTCCATGTATTTCAGTATCTGTTTGTCTCATTATCATTAGTCTGGTCATTTATGTCACTCCTTTTGCCAACCAGTGTCCTTCCATGGTGTAGTCCTCTTGTTTTGATCCCTCGTGGTCCTGTTTCTTTCCACTCCCTGTTTGTTTTTACTTCAATAAAATCCCTTTTTGGTTTGTCAAAAATGCCTGCCCTCGAGTCCTTTGTCCCTTATATTGTGACAGAATGACCGGACTCCCAAAGAAATCCCAGCAGCCTATCCTTCCACTTCAGCTTCCACGCCTCCCTGCACTTGGCGGACCAGATACCTCGAGTGCCTCGGATCCTGGGACCAAAGGGGTTACGAAAGTCATGGGGACAGCCCCGCTTCCAATCAGAGGACTTTATCACTCTCCCGAAGGTCCATTGGAAATGAAGGAGTAATGCCGTAGTCTGGAGGATCCCTGAGGCCATAGCTCTCTTCCGGTCAGTGAGAGAGGTGATAGCGAGACTTTCCCCACACATGGATCCCTAGGAAGCAGAGACAGTCCGGTGCTGGCGGAGGTGCTGGGAATAGTCAAACACGAGACCGTTCAGCCTGCCACCTCTGTGCCGCCTGGTGCTGGTCAGCACACCACTTCTCCAGAGCCTGCTGCAGTCCGGCCACCCACCATTTCTCCAGAGCCCTCTGCTTCCCTGCGAGAGGAATTCACCCTGGCCTCCAGCTCCCAGCAGTTCACCCCAACTTTGCCCACTGGTTTCCCACAGTTCGCCACAGATCTACCTGCCGGCTCCTTGCAGCTCAATGTAACCCCTGCTGCTATTTCCTGTCACCCCAGGAGAGGTCGCCACCACACCTCCAGAGTCTGACCCTAATGAGATCACCCCCTCTAGAGCCCTCTCTTTGCTTCTGCGGTATCTCTGAAGCCCATGTTTACCTCTGCACTGTCTCTGAACCCCTTTTTCATCTGTGTTATGTCTCTGAAGCCCATCTTCATCTCTTTTGTGTTTCCAAAGTCCGTCTATGCCTCTGCTGCACCCCAGAGCCCGTTCTCACCTCTGCTGCACCCCAGAGCCCGTTCTCACCTCTGCTGCACCCCAGAGCCCATCTTTGCCTCTGCTATACCCCAGAGCCCGTCCTCGCCTCTGCTGCACCCCAGAGCCCGTCCTCGCCTCTGCTGCACCCCAGAGCCTGTTCTCACCTCTGCTGCACCCCAGAGCCCATCTTTGCCTTGGCTGCACCCCAGAGCCCGTGCTTGCCTCTGCTGCACCCCAGAGCCTGTCCTCACCTCTGCTGCTCTCCTAGAACCCATCTCTGCGTCTGCTGTGCTCCCAGAGCCTATCCATGCCTATGCTGTGCTCCCAGTACACGTCCATCTTCAATTAGCCCACGCTCCAGACTCCCAGCCCAAGAGGGGCCCCTGTGCCCTGATCTCCTCCAGGTGTCCTGGCTTTGCCCCCTCACCTCCAGGTGTCCTGGGTTTGCCCCACTCACCTCCAGGTGTCCCAGCTTCACCCCACTTGTGTCATCTCATGCTGTCCTGTCAGCACCTGCCTCTCTCCAGATATCCCACCGCCACCCGCCTCATCTCCTGTTATCACTTTGGCAGTTTGCTCGAAGCCTCTGGGCTCGCCACTGGTGGTCTCCTCATCCCTTGCATGGTGCCACCAGACCGACGCCTGACTCTCCGGTCACTGCCAAACCAGAATGGAGTGATCTGGAGGACTTAGAGTAAGACCCTCTGGGCCTTGCCTTGAGTCCCACTTCGTACGCCTCCGCCTTAGCCTAGATCCCTAGGCAGCCATTGGTGACAGCTGAGGTTCAAAGGAGGGGCTGGCTGATTCTCTGTCTCCCAGAGAAGGGGAATGGGGGCACACCATCCGTGCCAGGCTCCATCTTGCCTGATTTTTCCCAACCAGGTAACTCTCCTGCTGCGGCCTTGAGGAGAGAAGTCCAGCAGTCCCCTTGGCGTCTTCCGGCACTGATGGCTTTCCAAGGCCCTCAGGTTCTGTGGTCTGTACAAGCTCCACCTTGCCAATGAACAGGCCTAGGAGGATTGGCATCTCAGGGTCATCGCCCAGCTTCCCAGTGTCCGGAAGACTCCACAGACAGCCTCTGTTTTCATTCATCGCACCTCAGTCCCTGTTCCAATGCCCTGTCCTGCCTTGGTTTTCGCCTGGTCTGTGTGCCGAGTGGCTCCCTCTTCTGTTCCCAATCTTGTCTCAGTTGCCCCTCTACTGTCTGCCATGTTGTGGAATGGCCTGATCTGTTTGTCCTTGACTTTCTTCTGCTCCTAGGTCCCCGTTGATGTCTAGTGTTTGTCCCTGGCACCCGTGTCTGCTCTGTTTCGTTTGTGTGGTTTTGCAAGAGAGTTTAGCTGCAGACGCCTGTAGAGTGGAGCTCCACCGGAAATACGTCACCACCACAGGAAACACGTGATCTTTAAGGACATAAAGTGGAGCTCCGGTTAGGGTTATGGTTAAGGGTAGGGTTTATTCGCTGTAACACAGAGTTGAGATGACATGTTTCCTGTGGAGATGACGTATTTCCAGTGGAGCTCCACTCTACAGGCTCCTGCAGCGGCCTTGATAGGCCACACCTGATGCCTATTGCCCTTTGTTAGTCCATCTACATAAGTACCTGTTTTTCTTGTCATTGCTAGGCTGGTCATTAGTGCTGCTCCTCTTGTCAAGCCCATCTCCTTTCTCACTGTAGTCCTCTTGTTTTACCCCTCGTGGTTCAGTTTCTCTCTAGTCCTTTTGTATAACTTTATTTCAATAAAACCCCTTTTTAGTTCATCAAAAAAGCTTGAGGTCGAATCCTTCATCCCTCGTATTTTGATAATTACTCTATTCACAAAAAGAAAATATATTCAGTCTTACATATACTATGTCTTCTGGGAGAAAAAAATTAATAGGAATCATGTTCCTTCAAATACAGTGTGTTACTTTTGTACAACTCAAGAGCCTAACATGTTGCTAATTTTTGCATTTGTAATTTTCATATCAGTTACAATATCGAAATTGCATACTTCAAAAAAACGTCAATGCCATCATTGTCTTATATTAGCTAAATATGGTATTTTAAGTTTCAAATATTTGATTTTTTACTCAGATGTATGCTTAAATTCAAATTATTCACAATCTTACTGCTCCTCCTTTAAAAAAATTGCTACACTGCAAAATAACATAAGCAACTAGATCTACTTTAAGAAGAGAATGCAGTATTCCGCAATGTAAAAACCTCTTTCGGTAAATCATCTTTCTCCTTTTCAGTCATAAATCTATGGAACAAATTATCAACTGAGCTTATTTTATGTACAAATAAATTTTATGTGTGCAAGTATCATTTTATATTCTTGGGGATGGGATATTAAGGGGTTGAAATGTCTGTATGACTTTATGACCTGAATTGTGTACATCATTTACACTATATTCTGCTTCTAATTTATTGTTTCATTTACCTGCTCAGGCACTACAGGCAGAAAATAACAATTTTTGCTAAAACCTGGTACGATGCATCTTTCCTTGTTGTACAAGGTTAATGAATTTATTGTGAGTTGTTCCTGTTTAAATACATAAATAAAACAAACAATCAAATTTGCATGGAAATAGGAGAACTTACCGAACTTTACATAGAAAAGTCAACCTGTGATAGTGATTCTCACGATTACATTAAAAGTCTACTAATTTCACTTTGTATATTTTAAGTTTGATTAGTTGTTCCTATATATACAGTGAACTGAAGTATGGTGAGTCAAACACGTGTTCCTAGATTAAGGGAAATTAAACTGTAAAGTCACAGTACTGGGATAAATATACTATAATTGCTAAATCCATGAAAAGAACATTTAAGAACATCGCTTCGTAGATGATTTACTGATTCGGATTGTGAAATAGTTTCAAACAAGCCAACTAACTAAACATGCCTAGTGAATCAAAGTCCAACGCTGTCCATGCTAGTTAAAACTTGTTTGTGAGTCAATACTGTATGTATCAGTAGTTTTAAAACCACTTGACTTTTTTTTTTAATCACAATTTTAAAATCCTATTATCTTTGTTCATTGCTCTGTAATTTCTAAGTAACTCTAACTGAACTCATTTTTTATTTGAAGTCATTTTCTTTAAAACGTGTAATGCTTGCAGAAAGTGAAGTCATGTTACACACTCGCACGTAAAAAAAAAAGGATTTTCGTTAACATTGGAACGTAATTAACACTCCTTGATTGGTCCTGTGATTTTCTTTGCCTTTAAAAGCTTGCCTATTACGTCAAGCACTCCCAACTGGACTGTGCGAATTTCTCGCAGAGCCCAGTCGAGCTTTAAACTATAACTATATTTTTGTAAATAAAACCGACAGCAAGTATCACACAGTTCCTTTATTCTTTGGATTAATTGCAAATTCCAGTACGGCGTGGGTGGAACATGCCAGTCATGGACGCTCGGCGTCTCAGTCCTGATTGGCTGAGCGTATTCCCATCCCGGATTGTCATTGGTTTCTTGGAACCACACAACGATGACCGCTCATAACTTTATAGCAAAACCAGAAAGTAATTAAAATGCTGGGAAATAATCATATCGATATCTGAAAATAGAATACTCCATTTCGTATTGATCATTGTTCTAGTTCTACATAAAACTGAACTGCTTAAACTGGTTAACTGCTCATTTTGTATTATATGACTTCTGGCTGGAGAGATTTACTTAATATAAGTCTGCAATTATCATGTTATATGTACAAAATTTTTACTCAAATGAATAGCCGTTCGTCTCCTAATGATATTGCACCCATTTCATTACTCTTTCCCTAAAAAGGTCTACGGAAGCTTGAATATATTTTCCAGATCTCTTATCGACCTTCAGAAGGTTGCGGTTTTCTATGAATCCCGCTAATCTTTCGGGAAGAAGTAGCAGGTGATATTGCGTACACAAAGTATCACAAGATTATGAGTCACTGTGGCATTATGCCAGAAATAGGGGGAGAAAAATACATTTTCGGGGGGGGGGGTATTTTGGCTGATGCCACGACTTTCAATGTAGCATTAATGTAACCCTAACTAAGCAGGAAACGCTACACCCCGGCTTCCCTTACAAAACTTGATTATACAACATATTGCAACATAACTATTGTAGATCTCCGTGCGGGTCTCACTTCTTTCTGTAAAAAGCCAACCTTAATCGCGGATTCACTTTGATGGTATCCTGCATAATAGCTGTTCTTCTGCTGTAGTTGGAATTTTAGACGGGAGACATTGGAAAGCAGGGGGAAAATGAGCTTCTCCAGCAGACTGCTGACGTTGATACTCGGATTTTGCTTTGAAGGCGGCGGAATATACTAAGCGCCCTAGCGATGGGGTCGCAGCGGCTTCCCTGGAATCGCCAGCGGTGATTGGGCAGTGTAGTTCTCCCCGCACTACTCGCTCGGCGAGCCCTGGTCGCACACTGGTTGGAGCCGGAGACTCTCGCTTTGCAGTTCAATGGAGGAGCGGCCCAGCGAGCTGGCCCACGAGAAGCGCTCCCGCCATGGAGAAGAGAGGAGCCCCGGTCGGCCAAAGAAATCGCTGAAAAATGATTCGAGTCACTGCCAGCAGCAGGAAACGGCGACGAAGAAAACAGGTTGAGTGTTTATATTCGGGGTCTTATGGACACGTGAAAGGCGCGGAAAACCGCAAATGAACTATTTGCATGGAAGTTGCGCTCGGCGCATACGAAGTGTTTCAGCTAGTTGTGCATATGTTAGTCGTCAACTTGCCGTCTGCGGACGGGCATTGACCTTGCGTGCCGGCTCCAGCCCGTTCCTAACTCCATTTGCCGACATCGCTGGCTGTATAACGCCAGCGTTTGGCGGATCGCTCGTGTTTAGTGGGCTTCCCAGTAGAGAGAGTATGTGGGGGGTGGGGGAACAAAACAGGAGCTGAAATGTTATTTTAAAAGAAACACGAGTACACGTTTTGCCTCCCCAGCAATACAAGCCGGCTCCGCTGGAATGTTCCTGCTTTTTGGTTTGCATTAGTTGCTATTTCCTGTCCGCCATGATGGAAACAAAAAAATGTTACTAACTTGTTTTTTAAACTGCTTTAATATTTGAAGTGGTTTGTCATTCGCAATGTTAAGTTGGACCAGAGCCTCGTCTACACTCTGCATTATTAAAATGGGCTCCGACTATGTCACCGCGTCGTCAGCTCGCCTTTTCTCGACGGGCCTGTTGCTCTCGGCTGGCTAACGCAGCTAGCCATCGGTGTCCAAGTCTCGGAGGGGGCTGGTTTGTAAAACACTAACTAGATTAATCGATATTCTCCACGTTTTGGTGATCGGGGGGGCGAGTTTTAAAATGCAGATGTAATCAGGAAGTGTCGGCCATTTGGCTAGTTGTGGTCTCCGCGCTCCTGGACCATGACCCATCAAGTTTGCTAGCCTGCCAGACGGTGCAGCCCGGAGGTAGCATACCGTTATTCTAGCCCACCGCTCAGATACCCTCCCAGACACAGGCCACCCACAACGCCGCCTTTAAGTATCTCTTGCTACCTATATTTCATATCCGCTGGGGACGATGGGTGACGTTGGATTTTAGGAGTGAAAACAGTTGAGGACCGATCCTCCTTGCCCACTAGTTGGCTGGTTTACTTCGCGTTAAACACACGCCTGTCTAGTTTCTTCATCCAGTGACCCACTTAGAAAACTGTCTAAATTGAACCAGTAGTTGGATCTCTGGTGGTAGCTAGTAATCTGTTATATACGAGTGATATTTGGTCATGGCCGGAATAAGTTAAGTTGTCCTCAATGACAACGCTCAAACCACTCCCTATTAGTGGCTGTAACCTAGTTTTCTAACACTAGCAATATAGCTGGCCGTGCGGGCTTTCGCCGTTAATCGTGTGTGAAAGTGAATTGATGCGTTAACTCGCAGCTTTTACGGGGCAATAGTCAGGAAGGAACGGCTAACCCAGCAACTAGGTTAATATAAGCAAGTGGGATATCTAAGCCGCAGGTCCTGTTGAGCTGTGGAATGTGCTGCTCTTGCAGTTTGGACGTCGCAGCACGAGCCGCGCGTCCGAACTCCAGCCGAAAGGGACCGCGCTCGTGGCGAGGCGGCGGGCTTGGCGAGCTCTCGCGGTTCGGCTTCGATCGCCGATCGGCGGCCGATTCGCGCGTTCGCGAGAAGTCGGTATGAATGAACGCCCACCCCCCAGGTCACACGAAGCGTCATATGTGGGGGGTAAAAATAAGTCGTGAGGGAGACCTACCGACGTATTTTAGAAAGTAGACTCTCGGCGGAGAGCGCCGAGTCTTTAATGAGCGCTTCAAAATGTCGAAGGCTGAGAAGCATAGCCGTGCTGGAGGTCGGTTGAGGCTGGAGCGTTAACGTTTGACGTGTTTGCGGTGTTTACGCGAAAAGATTAAAGTGCCGGATCACGCAGGTTTTGCTAGTGTGGCGGACGTCGGTGTTTTGAATAGTAAGTCTATTGCGTGCTTCTATTTTAAGACCGCGCGTCTTTCGGGGTTACTGGAGTTATCTGGCAGTTTCTCTTGCGATCTGCACCGCTCAGTGAAATCCCCTTGGGTATCTTAGCCGCCTTGTCCCTTTTATGATTATTGAAACGAGAGCCATTCGAAACATTCTGTATCTGCAGCTCATAGCCACAGGAACTGTGCACTCCTCTAATTTGAAAGTGATCGTCTCTTACGTGGCATTGAGTCGTCCTGCCTTACACTGATACATCATTTCCAGTTTTTCGGTTGTTTTTCACTTTTCATACATTTTCTTTGTTCCCTTCCATCTTAAAACACACTTTATATGTCATAGTGTGGTATGTACAACTAAATCCAATAGATAAATGGGCCAAAGAATAACATCTCTGGATATAATAGCAAAACATCCAGTCACATCTGAGTTCCTTCTTTTGCAATGACTTTGAGAAATATTTGCATGTGAATTATTTTTGACATGTGGGACTGGGTGACTTTTACTTCCTATAATCTTTAAATGGCTTTATACCATAATTACCATAAAAGTTGGCTAGTATTGAGTGGCTCCTGTGATGGCTTCAGAAGGCAATTCTCAAATCTAGAAACCTCAGTTGCAAATAAAAATGGACAGTAGATCCAGTCACATTCATGCTGTGATAGTGTGGTGTGATTAGTGCTTGTAGAGTTTTCCGTTACACAACTTTCTTGTAAAACCAGGGGTGGTTAAAGTATGTAATGTATTTATTTGCTCATTTATCTATTTATGTATTTATTTTATAAAGGAGTGACAATTCAGGTATGTGGCTGCCTTGGCTGTCCCTGGCAGGCTTCCACTTCACGCAGTCAGTATAAACAGCCTGCTCCAACAATCTCATGGAAATCTCACAATGTTTCTAGTCAGTAGAGATTCAGAACTGCCTTAGAACCTGTAATCTGATTGAACTTCACGTTATGAAAAAAGAAAAAAGTTCTGACATTTTGTGTTTTTTTTCTGTTTTCAGGCAATGGAAAACTAAATGGTAACATTACAGAGAGAAAGAAGGTTCTTTCTGCACTTGAGTCAGTTAGCATCACATACCCCATTAATGGTCATGGCTACACACAGCTAGATACAAACTTAAGACTGCGGCATGCTGGGAAGTTTCTAAGCAATCTCCCAGTAGAGGGATGCAAGAGCGTTCCCAGTAATAAAAACAGCATGGACAGCAAGAATGACAAGCCTTCGGATTTCAAAACTCACGAGGGCAAGAAAGAGTTTGTGACACTCCTGAACGGCGTGGTGGGGCTTACTGGACTCCTCACTAACGGTTATTCCAGTAATCCGGCCCCTGACACCGATGGCAGCAGTTCTGAGAGTGGCTGTGGCACCCCTAAGAAACGCAAATCCCAACGCGGCGGCAGCAAGTATGCCGAGGATGTGACTCTGCCGGCAGCCATGCAGCAGTTGGAAGCGGACTCCGCTCACCTCAAGTCGGCCGAGAAGCCAGTGGGCTTGCAGGCCGACTCCCCCAGGACCACCCCGAAAGCCGAGCCCCCTGCCTTAATGCGTGCCAGGCCGGTGACGGGCTTGGCGACGGGTGCTTCTTCGGCAGGGGAGCAGGCACGCAAGAACTCAGATGGCAAGGCAGTTGGCTCTGGGAAAAAGCATGAGGACAGGCCTAGTAAGGCCAAACTCGCCACCGCGGTGAATGCAAAAGAGGACTCGTGGACACTGTTCAAACCACCGCCTGTGTTTCCCGTGGACAACAGTAGTGCTAAGATTGTCCCCAAGATCAGTTATGCAAGTAAAGTCAAGGAGAACCTTAACAAAACATCCCAGGTTGGATCAGATGCTCCCCTTCTCCCAGTGCCTGGCAGACCACCGCAGGTCCCCATGTCTGCAATGAAAACCATCACCTCGGCCAGCTTTACCAATGGCCCCGTCCCTGGACAAGGGAACCAGTGCTCCCAGTCCGGACCCCTCTTCCCCGCTGCTGCTAGTACTGTTCCGCTGGCTCCTTTTCTCTCGGCGGGTGAGAATGTAGCATCGTCTTCTGAATGCAGCGGTGGCATGCTGGCTGCCCCCTTCGCCACAGTGGGCGAGCACAGGAAGCCCAGCCTTTTTATTTACCCGCTAGGTCCTCCGAATATGCAACCCCCGCTTCCCAGTGGCCGTCAGGCCGAGTCCCCTTCTGTGCCGGGCAGTCAGAAAGCCCTGGGAGATATCTTCCAGAACCAGTGGGGACTGTCCTTCATCAATGAGCCTAGCGCTGGTCCCGACGGGACTGCGGGGCGACAGGCTGTGAAGAACCGGGCCGTGGACGTGTCTTTCCAGGGGGACTGCGCTGCTGCCCCTGGCACTCGGGCCTCCCTTGCCCCTCTGCAGGGTCTGGAGAACCCACCCATGCCAAAGGCTTACGACCCAGATGTGCGGACTAGCCCCCAAACCCTTAGTGTTTTAAAAGCGTGCTCCCCTGCAGGCCTGGCCTGCGAGGGCTGGACACAAACGCAGCCACTCGAACTGGATGAGCAGGAAGGCGGGGTGGCCAATATAGGTGCAATAGTATTTCCCTCGTTAAAAGATGAGGTCCCACAGGCATGTTCGGCTAACCCCATGGCGGTTCCTGCCAGAGAGCCGGGTCACTCCAAGGGCTTCGATAGGGGTTGTAGCTGGGGCTCCTTCGATCTCAGAGCTGCTGTAACTTATCACACTAAAGGTAACTCTCCCCGGCGAAGTCGTCTCGTCGGCCTTGAAAATGTGTCTGGTTTACCCCATTGGAAGGTCACGCTTGATTGGCGTGCCATAAATGTTCACAGTGTGCCTTTCCTGCTCTCTTAATTTCTGAGATCCTGTTGTGATAGAAGGTCACCGCCGTCTTCCATTACATTAGGTGCTGTGCACATTGCTAGAATCATCAAAGTCGTCATTGTATTCAGCGGAATGTTAGCACTGGATTACATATATTTTGTATGTGCATAGTAACAGGACTTGTAAGAGATGTTGTTACAAATGTGCAGCGTTGTGTTGCGATTGGAAATACCAAAGTAGTCTTCGTAGGAGACCATGCAAAGATGTAACTTCTACTACATCTTCACTTTACTTTACATGAAAAATTGTGAAATTAGGCACTTCATTAACAGTTTCTGTGAACTTTGATTTTACGCAAGTGATGTAAAGGCAAAATAACGGTGGGGAACCTTACACCCGTGATCTCAGAGGTTTATTAAATTGTTAGAAAATGAAACCGTTAACATATCAAAGTGACGTTTTTACATTCCGTAAGACGATGACTGTCTGTTCTTATTTTACAGAAATGGAATATATTTTAAATTTGCAAAAACAAGGTAAGCAAGCATTTACATTTAATCATTGTAATTGAGGGACTGTTTTTTGAATCCAGTAAATATCATTCTCTGGGTTACCCTCAATGTTAATTGCAATGTTGAGCCTGCAGCCATGTACTTTCACCCCTTCACATTTGCGAGGGTAAAAGGCAGAAGATGCCCGTGGATGTGAAAATTTGTTAGTGATACTTGGTTCCATTATTCAAAATGTGAAGTTAACGGCACTGAAAAGGTCAAAAGTTAATGTGAGAAACGCAAGATTCCACGGTAACAAAGCTAACTCATGAGTAAGGCCGGTTGCCGAGACACGTGCGGAGTACCTGAGCCAAGATACCTGAGCTTTATTTTAAACCAAAAATAATGTAATAGTATGCACTTACACAGTCAAATATTAAATGACATGAATATTTATATATGATTTTATTTGATCCAAAAATATTCCCCTTTATTTGGTTACAGCTAACTTGCAAATATGCAGAACCGTGAATATGGAGGGGTGACTCCACATAAGTCAGAAATATGGTTTCTTGAGTTTTTCTTTTTCCACCCGTGGTACTTAACTGCCACATTAAGATGTTGAAGTTCTTGAACTTCAGTGCAGTCCTTTTTGATTATGGAAATCAAGTCATTCCCTGCTTCCCCCCACAGATCCAAAAAGAGTTGTTCTTTATGACAAGAGCCAAGATGGACCCAATCAGTGAGGTCGGCACAGTCACATGACCTTCACCCGAACACTACCGTGAGACAAGGCTTGTGGGCTGCCTTTGGCTCCTTTTGTCAGACTCAGTAGATTCAAAACTAATCACAATCGTCACTCGCATAGAGGAACTGGAGACGTATCCTGTAATAAAGACAGCAGAGTCGTGAGAGAACACAAGCAGAGGGAGGAAGAGGAGGGAAGGCCGGTATAGGAGAGGCAGAAAAATCCGATATACCGGGATGGCCTCCCACCGGAGACCTGGAGCTGCTGTGGACGCCCAAACCCGAGCAAAGGGTTTCTCCTTATCCTCCGGTACAGACTCCAGTACCCAGGTCTGAAGACTTTGTTAGACTCTTCACCCATGTCTATGGATCGACGAAACACCTTATGCTGTGACGGACACTGGGTTCACGGCACTGTGGGGGTTGGGAGAGGTAATGGGGACATTGTTCCAATTTCCCGAGCCTTTCCATGGGGGGTGGGGGGGGGATGGGGATCATAATCAGATTGTACTCTTAATTTCCTTTTGAATCCAGGTTGACTGATACAGGCATTTTTTGTGTGACAAATTGAAATTCATAATGGGGGAAAAGGTGATTTCAAGAGGATGCCTTGGGAAAAAAAATGGATAAAACGACAGGAGGAACTGAACAATCCAGTCTTTCTGCAGGTTAAACAAAAGCATAGATTCTTGGTATTTGAGCATGGAAAGATGTCGGGCCTTGGGGGAAACAATTGTCTTAACTTTATTTTGGAAAGGAGATCACACCGTACAGTATTGACGGACCGTCTTGTTTGGCGATGCCTGTGTTTTTGTTTTGTTCTGTTTGCTTTTTCTTATCTTTCCCGCTGTTGGACGACAGACGAAACAGAACCAGAATCGCAGCTGGAGAGTGGCAAGTCCGGGTCCGGACAAGTGACACAGGAGTTTCCTGCTCCTCTACATCTTCTGTTCTGAACTGTTAAGCTACTGTGGTCTAACGGCGTCACGAGTTTCTGTTGATTTGTAAACTTGACCCCCATACGTAGATCAGTATTTAATTAACTTAAAGTGGGAGAATCTGAGTCGATGTAGTAATTGTTTCCGTGTCGCTATACTACAGTCGTGGAGTTTGGATAAACGATGGAGAGGTTTGAGCGGGCACAGAGGCTCCGTTGCTTTTCCTTTATCAAAGTGAAGCTTATGCAACATGGGATCACCTAGAACCAAATTAAGTGTGCTAGCATGCATTTCAGTCATCTTAGTATCTCATTGCACAAACAGCTGTAGTCTTTTGTTTAAATTGCTGTAGTCTTTTGTTTAAATTGCCTGTCTAAAAGTGACGCGTTTTTTAGTGCCAGATTCAACATTATTTTGCGTTATTTTGTCTTGCTATCAATCATTAGTTCGCTTGGACAATATCTTTCCCTCCCGGTGAATTTAATTTTTTTATGGTTATAGAAGTGACTGGTGAAGAATCAACCTTGCGAAAAGCATTCGTTTGTCAGGCGAGTGGCTTACTGTCCCCGGGGTCCCTTCTCACCCAGTCTGATAACTGTGTCGCTCGCCGTATTTCTGAAATCTTCTCCTCCCCCCCCCCCCGGTATGCATCTGACAAGGGGTTAATCTCCCAGCCCGAAGCTACATCTGCATCTTCTCAGTCTCGCTCTCCATTTTCTTCGAGTGGTTTTTTTTTTTGCTTTTGCTTATTGTCTCCCCCGCTCCCATAACTTATTTGATTATAACTAAATTAGCACTTTATGTAAACTAAATTCTTCTTCTAGAAATAGATCTATATATGACTATGACAATAAGTAGATAAATGCTAACCCTGGTTGAGAATGGCTTTTGGCTGTTTGTTTTTCTAAATAAAAACAAAATATTAAAAAGACACTCAGGTAGAATTAGTAAAGCCATTATTTCGCAAAGTATACCAATACAAACAATTATTGCCAAAAATCACTTAAAAGCTGGTTGTTTGCTTTCCGTTCTGCTTTTTGTTTCCCCCTAAGGGATTTGAATAATTTGTGTTTAATCTACAGTTGTTCAATACCAAATTGCTACTGGGGACATAACTTTCATTTTAATTTACAAGGTTAGCAAACATTACTAAATGTCCTTTTCACGTCCATGTCCTCATGTCGGCCGTTTGACGGAATAAGTATCGTTTGCACTCGTCCGTGTTTGTCGTTTTGTTGTTTTCCGCACCGTATGATGTCTTGGTGTAAGTTTGGATCTTTTTTTCTCTGCCGGCCTGGTGATTATGTCATCGCCAGTGTTTCTCAGTCTGATCCCACCAGCCTTTCTTGCGGTGTGGCATTCCAGCTTGCACCCAGGCTGGGGAGTCTCTCTGTTCCATTTTCCCACTTGTGTCTGTTGTTCGCAGGTGGCCTCCCTTGAAAGTGGACAGTCCAGGCCTCTGGACTGACCCTATAATGAGGTTGTGTTAGTTCAAACTGGTGTTTAGTGTGTATTTTTTTTCCCCTTCTTTTTAACCTCGTCTGCAAGCCTGTCAGCCTGTGGATTGGTATCATTGTGGTTTCCTCCGCTTGTCTGTCAGATCAAACCAGCTTCTGCCTGCATACTGGGTCTGCTGCTTCAAATCCTTAGTCACAGGTTTCGGTTTGTGCTTTACGTATGTAGAACGTACTGAGCCCTTTTTAATTAATCTTAGTCCCTAAAGAGCTTGCCTTTTGTTTAGCCCAGTGCTGTTACTGGTGGTGCACTCCAAATTACCCAGAAGGCTAAGCAGCACCTCGTCGATGTGTGAGCTGCAGAGTGCCCCAGCTAGTTCAGCAAAGGCAAATGTCTGCATGTCTTCAAGAGTTTACCTCATTACCTCTGTACCACATATGCACCGTGGGTCTGCTCCCCCCAATCACCTGTTCATAAATGGCTGCCGCCCCCCTTTTTTATGATTGCGGAAGACAACTGCTTAGTTTTGCACAGTGCAACAGTAGCAGGTCGACTGTGGTTCTGGCCAGCTGTTGCATTTTATGTCGTGTACCTCATTAGTTAGCATGCCAAGCGGGGGTGGGAATAGAGTGGCTTGCACAAAGCCAGAGAGATATCTGGGTCAAGTGTGACTATACAACTTGGCATTAACACATTTGCGAAGAGAAAAAAATATTTTTTTGGGGGGGGGGTTCGTTTGAGGCCTTTTTGTTTCCTACAGCTTCAAAACCTGGGGGAGCTACCGATGAATAATGGTGCCATGCTTCGGGATATCAAGGCCTTAGGGCTGGGTTTCAGTGAAATGGAAAGGCAGACTCTCTCAGTCCACGCTCCGGTAGGGCGTGGAGAAGCGCATGTGATCACCGGAATGTACGTCTTTCTAGATGTGTTCCTGTGAAATTTCAAGACGAGGAATTAAAACTGTTAGTATGGTGTGTGTGAAATGGGGCTGAAATACTGTGAATTTTTCATTTCTTAATCTGATTCTTCACTTTGCCCCCTAAAATCGTATTGAAAGCACTTACCAATTTGAACCTTGTTTTATATATTGATGATATTTCTCCCTTTTTCGATGGCAACGTTAAAACCTGCAAAACCGGATGTTGGTGGGCACCAGACCAGCTGTCTGCTCGTTTGGGTCCAGGAGGTGTGAGATTGATAGTATCTGTGTTTATGTCTTAAAAGTACAGATTGGATGGTAGATCATCCTGTTGTTATAACGGAGTGATGTGGAATCGCGAAAATTCTGGAATGAGTTCCATCGGCAGGTCTGTCTTGTCTCGTGTTGATAATGTCTCACACTTCTCATCCGGAAGCAGTTAGCCGTGGTTCATTCTGATGCCTGAAAGCTTGTGTGTGTGTATGTGTGATTTGCAAATGCAATATGCAAATGTACCCGTGTCTATTGATAATCCTGGCACACTGTGCACAGGATTCTTATGCTAAAAATAATAGATTTGACTACTTATAATTTGTGCCACGCTAAGCTTTACTATGCTGTATGAGACATCGCTATGCATTACTTTATTTTTCCTTTGTTTCTTTTAGTAGTTATTGGGGAGGGTAGCATCAATTGGATATAAATCCATTACTGCTGACAAATACTGGAAACAATAAGTTTTATTTCTTGAGGTGGGTGGGCATTGTTTGCTTCTTCCTACTAAAGTGCTGATTTGGTGCTTGTTTCTTGTTTTCAGTTTTTGCCAGTCAATCTCAAAGACCCTTAACTTCGGTTCTTATTCATGCGATCAGTGTTTTAAGTATATGGTGAATAGTCTGTTCAATTTCTTAAATAACACTTTTTTTTTTTTTTTTAGATGCACAGTATAATTTTTAATTCCTCCACTTAAAGGAGAACGAGGGCTTTCATAAGGAGATCGGATATCACACATTGCAGAGGCAGTTGTTAATGATTTGGTGGTATTTGTGGTAACTGAGCGGTGAGGATTGTGTCACTGCAGGACTGTCACTTTTGATTTCGACAGAAACTGTCATCTTGTCCGAATGGGTTACACATGTAAGGTTCAGAAATAGTCTTTCAGTGCAGTCAGCCCTTTTATCATGGAGGAGAGAAAGGGAGAGTTTGAATGTATTGCTGTGCGGGAGTCAAATGCCCCCCACCCCCTTAATTTGACAATATTCTGAAATATGTTCTCTTTGTGGGTAGGGAAATCAGTATAAAGTGCAAGTAGCACTCCTATCTGGGGTGAACATTGGGTCATGTTTTCCATTCTCAATGCTTTTGAGTTCAGGATTTTTTTTCTCTGCATGTTTGATGGTTAAGGTCGGTTTGAACCAATAGTAATCTAACGTTATTAAACAGAGTTTGGGGGGGGGGGGGGAGTAGTCAAACAGAAGTCAAACTTGCAAAAAAACACAGAAGGCACACAAAGTTTAATTTAATGTTCCATGTTTTTAACAAAGAATGCTGTGCATGCACCATTAATTCAAGCCTTTATTCCACTGGAAAAATTGAACTGGTATTTTCTTCTGTTTGACACTCCTGTCATCCTACCTCCAGTGTCTCTTGTTTTTATTTTAAAGAATGAGAATTCCCTCAATTGTCCAGAATATTAACTCAAATTGAAATCTGGGCACACTGCATTAGATGTTTTGCTCAGTAGGTTTACAATTGTTAGACCGACCCAAAGCAGGCGTTCGTACACTAATGAGCATAATCGACTCATCTTTAATTATGCTTACCTCTTTTCAATAAAGTACACTAAAAAATATTTTTACTGCATCAGTTGAGTTTGCATCATTCTCTTTTCCTTTTGGATATTTTGTTTTGTTTTTCTCTCCTTTACAGAAGTGATTTTGCCCAATGAAACGAGTGAATTCTGTTGTATAATGGACAGGTCCACTGAACAGACTGGTGTATCGGACTCTCTTACCTGTAATACAGAGATTTATGGGTCTGTTTAGTGGTTCACAATGATAATATTCTATAATGGAGTAGAGGAAAGGGAGGGTGGCAGCGGGGACACATGCACAGAGACGGACGCAGTGACACTGCTAACTGGGCTCACTTCAACGCTTTGTACTTGAACTCCGAGCACCTAACTGACCAGTGCTTGTATAATACATTTAAAAAGAAGGGGGTGTTTTTGTTTTTTTTGTTTTTTTACATATTTGTGGGGAAACACGTCCGTACTGTTATTCTAATAACGAATCCCTTTTGCAATTGCATTTGTACTTCTGTGCGCTTTCTAATTGCTGGTCGGTTTGTTGTGCCTTGGGTTCGAGTCTCTGCTCCTGAAACGATACCAATCAACTCTGTCTGTGTAGTTTGCTGAAAGCCTTTGCAGGCTGGTGTCTCGCTGGAATTCCAATCCCATGAGGAAATGGACTGTTGCACGTTTGCCTCCACAGGGTCCACTCAGTTCACTGTTACCACTAAAATGAGTTATCGGGCGCACGATTTGGCTGCGGTGGGACGTGTCACGGGAGAGTGTTTCGGAGAGGGAATCGAATTTTGTCACAAGAACAGGGACACCGCAGGAATCTTTATGACCCAAGAAACACCTCCCCACATCCAGTCCTACATGACATGCACTTGTCTGTGTACCACAAGCTTGAAGGCGAAGAAAGTGCCCCACCCCCTCCACCACACGCCAGGCGAGTCCTGTTGCCAAAAATGCTGTTGGTGTTGCACCTTGTCTTCCAATTACACACCACCACCTAGAATCATCTTTGAGAGTGTCTTTGGGGGGAGGGCGTCACTCTCGGAACACCTCGAGCTGCTGTTGTGACACTAAAATCTGTGCCCCCCACCCATGGCTGACGTTAACTCCACTCCTGATTGTTCACCATCCCATTTGCAGACACATGAGTCCTGTCCCACTTCAGCCTATTTCCGGTATACTTCGTTCTGATTTTGTATATGTAAGTCGACTGACAAACAGTGCTTGCTGGAAATACTAATACGATTAAAATCTTTCTTTTTGTAAATTAACTGCCGTCTTGCTTAAAAAACAAGAAACGCTTATGATGTCAGCAACCATTGTCTCCAATAAAACCATGAAACTGCTCCACGATGTGTCCTGGGTGCCTTTCCGTTCTTGCACACCCTCTCAGCGCGCTGAGCTCGCTTACCGTACCTCTTAAAACACAACCACTTGTAATCTAAACCAAAAACATCCTGTAATACCTCCCCTCTTCAGACCACCCTTGTTCTGAGTTGTCCTCTCCAAAAAATAGTACTGTGAGATGACTTGAAATCTTTTTTTTTTATATAACCATGTTCATAACTTGTCTTTCACGACTGCAATCTAAGTATAATAGATGTACTGCTTTGTACACTTCAGCCTGTCTCTTGCAGTCCTCTGTTCATTCTATCGTTAGGTCATAGGATGTTTGCTAAGATATGGTTTCCCCTTTCATAAATGTATTTGTATGGAGGAACAGCTTTATGGACGTTTTCCCGTTTAAGCCAACTCGTATATAAGCCTTTCTCGTATGAGTGCTGGAATGAACGACTTGTCAGAGGCCAATTAAAGACCAACCATTTGTAGATAGAGGGCGCTGTTGCCTCGCGGCGGTATACGATTCTCTCTGATGCTTGTGTTTCACGCAAACAAAAAAGAGGTGTTCCACCATTCCATGTGGTGTTACCGAATCTCTGGAAGCACAAAACTGGAAATGTCAGACATATTAAAGGTACGGAAACAATATTTCGAGGAAGAAATAACCTTAAGCTGGATATAGCACAAAACTTCTTAAGAAGTAGTCCAAAATAGAATAAGGTACACGAACCATAAGTTCCTGATTTGACTATTTTAGGTTTTTACAAAAGGCTTTCTAATAATCATTAATGTGAAATGCAACCTTTTTTCGTACATATGACTGCATATTAGGACAAATGAAATGACAATTGTTATATTAAGAATGTTTTAGTTCATATGGAGTCTGCAAAGCTAACTAGAAGGTTACGTTTCATTGGGTGTTTTTGAACCGGGAAATCCTTCCCTTGGGTTGAACGATTATCTGCAAATTGCTGTTCCTCCTTTGCTTTTATTGAATCGCACTGTTCTGATTTTTGGCACAATATTTTTCTTGGGGCCATTTGCAACCCCCACTGCAAAGCCTTCCCAAATGCTCACTTTGATTAAATATTTAGTCGTTGGCATCTTATACAGCCTGTATTACTGTTGACTGTCAAGTGAGGGTTGAGTTAGCTGTCACTACCACGCGCAGGTGCATCCCCGCAAACCCTGCCTTTTAGTGGGGACCATTCAAGAAAGCGTGAAAACCAAACCTGCGAGGGGCCAGCGCCCTGTTAAAGAATCCTGTACCTTTGTGCTGCCTTCATTACCCGGAAATCGCTGTAAATTCCCCCCGGAGCGGATCACGAGTAGAACTGCGGTTCGTTGCACTCCTCCTGGCGCGGTGCCCATTGCCATCCACCTGCGACGACGCCTCCGCTGCATCGCCCTCCCGCGAGAGCGCGGCCTCTGCTAAGCCCCTTTCCTGGAGATTGCAATCAGCAATCAGCGCTTGACGCATCCCTGCTCTGATTATGTAATCACAGATATTCAAAGGTACACAAGACCGCCATCACTTGCATAATAAACAGGCAGCTCGAACAATTTTTATACAAGTGAAATCCACTCTCATTTAGTGTAAACGCACATACAGGCGTCAAACATTTATATGAACTTATGAAAACATTTGGTGGTTGCCTATAGATCAGACTATAGGTATCATAGAAGTGAGAATTTCCGTATTGTGTTTTGCACTTAATTTTAGGCCAATTGTGCTTTACTTGAAGCTCTGTTTCATTACGAATCATTCGTAGGCTGTAACGTCTTGGTTTAATGCTGAAACACGTGGATCAGTGGCGGCCACTGGTCTGTCAAATAGGGGAAGCTCATTTTCGGCCTACATCATAAAATTGTCTATTTATTTAAAAGTAAATTCTGC
>JAODJX010000103.1:1696694-1706909 GCA_026776945.1 Isichthys henryi | reverse complement strand
CGCCTGTTGCTGATGGCCCTGGTCTTGTCTCCTCTCCGCAGGTCCTCTCGGCGCTGGATATCCTGCAGCCCCCCCACATCGACTACTTTGAGGAGATGTATCCTGACTTGGCATTCGGGTATCGACCCGGGAGGCCCGTCAGCCCGGCTTCATCCGCAAATAGATGGGGGCGGGGAAATAGGAGGGAATAACTGGGGTGGTCCTGTTTGCCGTCATCCTTACTGCTGTTGCCTTGAGTGATGCCGACCATCGCTACGGTGACTGATCGGGCTGGTGTGTTTGTTACCGAATGGCCGCTGCTTTGACTTTTTTTGCCAATGCCCCTTTTCCACGTTCCTGCTAGGGTAGCTGAAGCCGCTGTACCTTCTGCACCTCCCTTATAGCCTATTTATCATTTTATCTGAGCACCCAGAAGCATAGCGATGCCCAGAGAGACTCTATGGCCTACCTGGGTCTGTTCCCCCCGCCGTTCGAAGGGTCATTAGGAAAGCATGCTGTGTCTCTACTCCGAGGCACAGCCCTGGGCCTTGAGTCATCTGACCGGTGTCACCCCTTATTCAGCCCACACCTGATGGGGGTGGGGTATATAGGCTGACAAGAATGAATCCAAGAAGTCAGGTACAATGCATCCTTAGGGAGCGCCGCTGTGTACATTACAGCTGTTAAATGAGCTGTGGCCCTAGCAGTCTTCAGGCCATCCCAGACACCTCCCCACAGTACTCTCTGTCCCGGCTCCTCGTAACTTCCTCACCAGGTGCTCTGCACACACCTCCTCTCCTGTTCAGAGGGGATTGCTGGAACGGTATGGGCCCAGCATTGTTCCACGCTCTCTCTCGCAGCCGGATGTAGTGTTTGGTGTAGCGTGCAACACTGGCTGGCTGCTGTGGTCGGCCGTCAGTGAATTCTGTAGCTGTGTGACAGATGGTACAAGACGGAGGCAAGGAGACATTGTATCGTCGAGGTCTTGGTTGACTCTTTCTGTGTGTTTTTAATTATTGTTTTTTTTTCTGGAGGGGGAGTGTATTACAAAAGGGGCCTGTAAATGAAGCATAATATAGCTGGGCAGTCACTGACAGGACTGACCGCCCTATGGTCTCCCCTCCCCCCAAGCCTCTTCAGGGGCATCAGGGGCCAATCTACCAGGCCTGATGGCCCACTGGGGTCTGTTTGGCTTTCATGAAATGCGATTCAGGCTTGAAAAGTTATCATTCACCTCAAACAGGTTAGGCCAGGGCTCTGTTAAAAATTACAAAAGGGATCAGGTTAGGTCGACCTCGTGTGTGATTCTGACATTTCTTGGAATAGAGGTTTGGTTTTGCAAATAAAAGAGGAAAAAAGTACTTATTTTTTAATGTTGACATGATCAGTCTTTGTTTTGACAATGTCGCCAGCACACAGATGTAAATAATTAATGTACTTAGTATTTAATTTACATTGGATTAATGGACTCGGCATATAATGAAAGTGTATTCAGGAGTGTTTTTGGGTTGGGGTGTGAAAAATGATCAGTCTGCCCTTTAACCTCAGGGTCCAGTCAAAGCCAGTTCTCCTACCCCAGGCCTGTTACACTCTCCCTAATTTGCACACGGCACCGTCTCCTGGATCATGTTAAATCGCAGCCACGCAGCGGATTATAACTTACAGGACGCACCCTAGCCATGGATGATTTTAATTAAGCGCTCCTCCATTTCTTGGATACCTCTGAGCGCATGGATAATCAGCCTGTATGCATCTTAGCTCAACAGATTTAAGATCTTCAAACACAAATGCAAGTTGCTGGATCCCAACCGGACAGTTTCCTGTGAGTTGTGGATGGTGTGCTCTCATAGGGAGTGAACACTTTCTATATTAGTTGGATATTTTTATGCCCGGTTTTAGTTTTTGACATAATTTCTTGTTAACCTCCAGTTTTATTATCATGATCGGTTTATTTTCGTCAGTGGTATTCCCATGCTTTATTAAAACGTTCGGTTTTGAAGTCTGATTAGGCACATTAGGCACTGACGTGCCCCCAGTGGCATTTCAGTTGCAGAGACCAGAGCAGCAGTTTCTGTAGAAGTTATGGCAGTGCAGTGCAGGGTGGGGTGGGTGACTGTCTTTATGAAAATTCCCGGAATGCTTTGCTAATGGAGAAAAGCATTTCTCCTCAGGTGGTTGGGGCGGTGGGATCAGTCTTGTAACAGGCATCCTGGCAACAGTGATGTGTGACCAGTAGATGGTTTCTGAGGGGGGCAAAACACTTCCTTTGTTTGTCAGTGCAATTTCTGGCACATGTGACATCCCCCCCCCCTTTTTTTTCTACAAGCGACAATTTATGAATATCGTCTCCTCTTCCCTGCAAAGCACTGATTCCTGATATGTGCAAACAGTAAGAAAAGCCCTTTAACCATTAATTACAAAGGAATTGGCTGTATGCTACAGGAATGGTAGATGTGTGTGTGTGTGTGTGTGTGTGTGTGTGTGTGTGTCTTTGGGCTCCTTCCCCAGGACCTACACATGTGTACCCTTTGGTAAAACAATGTAAACCTGAAGAGGGAGCCCAATGCATTCTGGGTATAGTGCCACTGGGCCACACTGCGATAAGATACAGCAGGTCAGAGAGTTGAGGGGGCATCATGCTTGTTTTCAAATGAATGGAAGCTGGAATGATCCATCAGCCCCCACTTAGGTTTTTCTGCCCCATTTGCCTTCATCCCCCAGACTTTTGTCTCCGTGGTTACATGTTCTCAGTCCCTGTAAGATGGAATGGAGACTGGTGGGTATGGCACCCAGGTGGGAACAGTGAACTTCCCCGAGCTTAGCCCACCCCCCCCAGCCCCCTTGCTTTAGATCACAGCCAGAGATCTCCCCCCTCTAAAAGGCCAGCCCAGGAGCACCTTGAGTCTGCGTGCCCCCTTTCATCCCTGCTCAGGCCCTTCATTTTATCCTTTAATCTTCTCCTCTCCACCCACGGCATTCTTGCCTCGAATGCATCCCGTCGACTTTCTGAACAAACACAGAGAACGAGCACTGAGTTGACTCAGAGGTTTTTTTTTTGTTACGAGTGATAGTGATTCTTGCTACAGATGTCAGCTACACCTGTTTGACTCCATCGTGGCGTGCGTAGTTAAAAAGCCAATTCATGTTCATTTGAATCTCTCGGGGATTCCCTTCTCCATTGGGTGTGTTTTTTGTTTCTTTTACAGCTAAGCTTTTGTGGGTGTGGATCTGTGCACCCTGTCAAGGTAACGAGGGGGGGCACCCCAGGCTGGACCCAAGCCGGACCCAAGCCTAAATGCCAGTGTACCTTTGTTAATTCTGGCGCTGGTCCGACCTGTATGTCACCCAGCGTGACATAAGATCCATGTTATGCTTCCTGATGTCAGTGTGTGGCTCAGTGGGTTAGAACGCTGTGCCTGTCGATTCAAATCCCAGGTTCGGCAGAGTGATTTCATCGTTGGGACCTTGAGCATAGTCCTTAACCCCCGGTTGCCCCACAGACTGACCCTGCTTTTTCAAAAATGTATGCTGCTTTAGATAAGAAGCATGTGTTTTATTAAAAAGAAAAAGCCTAAAAAAAAATCCCAAGGGAATTCCATTCCGTTAGGAGAAGGATATCGATGAAGGACAAATGAGGAGCGGCCCGCTCTGACTCCGCCCGCTCTGACTCCGCCCCTGAACATCTCACTCTTGTCTGAACGCTCCTTGTGTCAGCAAGGGGTTAATTGCTCCCTTCGCCTATTGGCCGGCTATTTTTAATAACACTTAGTTAACCCCCCCCCACCGCCCTCTTTGCCACTGGGATGTACAGGGAAGCAGGTAGGAGCAAAGCCGGTGACCAAACACATGGCGGCCCCCGATCTCCAGGGAGGGATTACTGTTGTACCCTTGAGCAAAACCTGAATTTGCATGAGCTGAGGCGAATGTGTGAGGCTCTTACGCCAGGCGAGTTGAGTTGAACAAAAGCTTGTGCTGGGCACTGTAAGTGAGCCTCATTACGGTGACCCATCTGGAGGGCGTTTGTGGAGGGAGGGGCATGAATGCCACCACGCGGACTTTCAGGCGGAACGGAACGTTGTCAAAGTGAGCAAGTGTGCCTACCTTTATTTAAGGGTCCAAAGCACGAAGTGCTATGGAACCTTATTGTTTTTTATTTTATTATTTCCATTTTTCCCATTTCCGTGTGCAGTGTGTGTTCTCCAGAAAAAGTGTGGGGAAGCCACAGCAATGAGATGCTGCCAGAGGCGTCGGCGTGTGACTGTAGAGGCTTGGCGAGTAGCCTGTGAGTAAGCGTCACGCGTTTAATTTCGACGTTCGCGTCCCACTAGGATGCCGTAAATAGCCGCACTCGCCAGCTCGGGCTCGAGCTGATGCGATGCGCAGTAACGATGGCTAACAAGCGACTCCCACGCGCTGCCAGGGACGCAATGCAAAGGTGAGGCGTGCTTAATTAAGAGCAGAATCACGGTGACGGCAGTTTTGAGGCCACCCCCCCCCCATAAGCAGGGTAATTAGCGCGGCTCAGCATTTGTGTGTTCTGGCATCCGTGGTGCCTCCGGCGTTTTTTTTTACACTTTTATGATTGGGGGGGGGAGGGGGGGCTCGCATGGCTACTCAGCCCACCTTACTATCTCCAATTCTTGCGTTTCAAGATGAAAAAGCAGGCCGAGTCATTCCGACTTAACTGTGACTTTACAGCCTGCCGCTGCTCCTCTGGCAGTTCGGAGTCTGGCGTCGGGGGGGGGGAGGGGGCAATGCAGGCTGAACTGGTGCTGAAAAGCCTGCTTATTTCCTTCTCAGAAATTCCTTGTTACGCCGGCAAGGAAACCTGGTGGTGGTCTGTCGATCGGAGCCCGCTCAGTTCTCACTGGTGAGACACTGTTGGGAGCTTCATCTGGGAGGGGTCGTAACGTAGATAGAGAGAGAGAGAAAATTTCCCCACACACTCACAACAATGAACAATGGTAATTTTAGCATCTGTAAGAGTGGAATGGGAGAGTGAGGTATGGGGTGGGGGCTGAAAATATTGATCATCTTTCCCCAACTCATGCCCCAGGAACTGAATAAGAGAAACCTCTGTGCATCATGCAGTTGCTGGTAGTTAAAGACAGGCGGCAGGAGTGACAGAGTAGGGTGGTTCAGGTGAGGTTGGGTGGGGCAGCAGCATGACTCACAGCAAAGATCAGGTACCCATCAGCCTGTCTGGTTACTTTGGTTGGCATGGAAACTCCAGTGAGACCTTTGGGTACATGTTATGTACAGGGACTCAGATACAGCTGGATTTGGATACGGGTTGGGGGTGGGTATCGTTGGTGGGGGGTTTGGGAAAAGCACAGGAGCTTTTTGAGACCCACAGAGAGCCTCCACCCCCTGAAGACCACACACGCGCACTGGGCCACCAGACTCAAACTTGTCCCAGAATGGTTATACCTTACTGTGGGAATGCAGGTCATTTCACTGGGGAGAAGGACAGCCTGCAGTTTCAGAGGTGCCAGTGAAAATCTGTGGCAAGTCATCTGCTAATTATATAGTGTGTGGAGGTGGGGGTTCTGGGTAAGGGATGTGATGCAGGTGAAATGGCCACAAAGTGAGGGTGTTGGCAGGGCACCAGTGCCACCCTTCTGGCATCACAGACTTATTTGGTGAGGGGGGATGAGGTCACACTCAGACTAGCACCTGTCAGGGGGGGGGGTGCATTGGGAAAGCCCTCCATTCCCAGCTTCCTTGCCAGGAAGTCGGCAGGCACTGGGACATTTGCTGACAGCTCCGGACCGCCAGATTATTCCTGATCAAATCTGAAAGCGTTCGTGCCGCGCAAATTGCGTGCATCATGTATTGCCACCCACCGAGTGCTTGGACGGGAGTGAAGGGGGTAGAATGGCCTTACCCTGCACGAGAACAGGGCACATGTCCTGGAGATGATGCTTCTGGGGTCTCCCGATCCCTCGAGGCCTAGCTCGATTTCAGGATGCTGGAGCGACATAGCCTTCAATTAACAAGTGTCCCCCCAGGCCGGCTTGCCTTCTGCAGCCGGTGGAAGGAGGGCTTGGCGACGTGGAGCACAGTTTCCCTGAACCTCGCTGTCTTTGCGCGTCAGGGACTGCGCTCTGGGTGCCACAGTCCCTTCAGCTGGCAGCCGATCCCAGCGACGTTAGCGTGTCAGGCTGACGGTGGTAACGTCAAACAGCTGCTCTAACACGCCATTTATGTGAGGGGTGCGGGCAGGGTTCCAGGCCCATGAGAGTGCAGGCCCAAACTCGATCCCCCATCTGGCCTTATTAATGTGACCCAGAGACAGTGCACGCAGCTCTTTGGGAGGTCCAGCAGTCATTAGTCTGCCAGAGCGACTGCAGGCCTTGTAGCCGTCTCTCGATGATCTGTCTCCTCTAATGAGGCTCCGCACTCCTCGTCTTCCTTCTCCTCCAACTCCTGGTTCTTGTCCCAGACCACGCTCCATTATCTCTGCCCCCTCTGTTCCTTCTTTGCGTAAACAACCCCCGCCCCGTTCTGGGCTGTCGTTTTTCCCCCCTTGACTCGCCGGCCCCGAACAGCTACGTGGTCACGGAGCTGATGCAGAGCGACCTTCACAAGATCATCGTGTCACCGCAGCCTCTCAGCTCTGACCACGTCAAGGTCTTCCTCTACCAGATCTTGCGAGGTAATTGGGGGGGGGGGGGGAGGAGCCTAAGTCACCCCCGCCTGTCTTTGACACGCCTACTCTTAATTGAGAGGCATGAAGGTGAATTGAACTGACAGTGTTTACTAATATTGTATGTCCTAATAGCGGCCTGACGAATTCATGCTTAAATAGTGTATGTGACTGCAGCCGCAGTGGTCCAGACTGCGGAGTTATTCGTTTAAATTTTGCGGCTGTGTGTGTGTGTATATGTGTGTGTGTGTGTGTGTGTGTGTATGTGTGTATGTCTGTATATTTATTAATGTGTGAAATGGCTCTCTCAGCCTCCATTGTGACAGGGAAACACGAGAGCCCTCAGGTGTGTGAAGTGCTTTTTGGCACCTCTCCCATCCCATCCCATCCCATCCCCCCACCCCCTCCGCCCCAAATGGCTTGAAGCGTTGCCTAATGCCTCTGTTTTTCTTTCCAGGGCTAAAATACCTGCACTCAGCTGGCATCCTGCACAGAGACATTAAACCTGGCAACCTCCTGGTGAACAGCAACTGCGTGCTTAAGGTGAGTGTCCCGGCTAGCCCTGCGGCGGTGTCGTACCGGGGCGTCGCTCGTTAGCGCCTTCTAATTAGCCAGCCCTACTGCTTTGGAGCATTTCCTCGCTATCAGGGCCGTGACTCATGCGCCGCCTGTGTGTGAGAATTACTCCACCTCCGCAGGACTTGATTTATTTTTACACAGAGCGGGTGGCTTTAAATTGCCCACTGAATGCGTGCATCTTTGTGCATGTGTTTGTGTGCGTGTCCTGGGATGGAGAAGCACCTCATCCAGGGTGTGGCCCTGCCTTCTCTCTTCTGTTGCCTGGGAGAGACCTTTCGATGGATGGATGGATGGATGGATGGATATGCCATCAAGCAGTCATTTGGGTGGAAGTTGTTCCATGAAGGCTCTGATCGACCACCTCAGGTTGTCTGATGCCTTCTGACATGGCACTGACTTCCACTGTGTTGGGGGTTAGGGGTCGAGGGAAGGTCAGTCCCCCTAGGGCCTACTGGGTTCTGGTTTACAGGAAGGAGGGGGTGCAGTACAGTCATGCTCCAGAATGGATCATTTATCGCCGGCTATCATCAGGGTTTAACTCACTTCCCTGGAGTAGCCTCACTCCCACCTGGGGTCTGTTTCTAAGCGGTTGGCGTTTCACCACCTCGCTGTCTTGTTTTCAGCCACACTTGAGAGCCAGGCTCTCTGCTTGTGTGGGTGATCAGATACCTGCCTGTCTGGGCGTGAGCCAGCAGGGCGGCCCCCGTTTTGATGATGGGCAGGTACAGCATCTCCAACTGTTTTCTTTGTGGGCGAGGGGGGGGGGGGGATCTGAAACAGAGGCTGTGAATGTGCTGCCTCTTTTTTACGCATAATGTATCGTGGGGAGGAAAAGCCCGATTAGCCCAGATGAGTGTCTAAAGACAGACCCCCCCGTGGAAACGCCCATCCCTGTGGGAAGGCCACATGACGTGCCCCCACCGTGCAGCACCGGGTGGCGCTCCATCTCAGGGTGTCATTAGTCATACACCTTAATGCCTGTGCGTCCCGCCCTGTCAGCAAGGACTGGACCCTCCCAGATAATAATAATAAATTTTATTTGTATTGCACTTTATATTTTAGCAATCTCAAAGTGCTACAAAGTAAAAGAGTAGTGTAATAAAAAATACTATAAAATAAGAAAAGACTATACTGTAAAACACTTAACTAAATGTCTTTCTAAAAAGATAGCTTTTTAGATTTTTTTTTAAAAACCTCAGTCGACTGTGGGGCTGTCAGGTATTCAGGGAGGCCGTTCCACAGCCTCGGTGCCACAGATGAAAAGGCCCTATCAGCCATGCTACGGAGCTTGGTTCTGGGGACTTGGAGGGTGTTAGTGTGTACAGAGCAAATGAGCAGATATCCAAGGAATTTGTCTGTTTGTTATATTTTTAAATTACTTCTGTCAGTTTCAACCAGTTGTATATAAGCTTCAGTCCTTCTCATAAACAGTACAGGAATTCCCCAAAATCATATGCTGACTTAAAATTGAGCCACAACATAATGCAGACACTCCCTGGGTTATGATGGTGCGTGTTACAGTATTCCGACTTGATGATGGGTGGCTGTTTCTCACTTTCAGTACATTAATCAGAAAATTTATAAGATATTCAGCACTATATTACAAAATGAGTTTTGTGTTAATGATTTAGCTTAACTGTAGGCTAATGCGAGTGTTGTAAGCATGTTTAAGGTAGGCTAGGCTGTGACGTTTTGTTGGGTTAGGTGTACTTTTTGCTTTGCAATGTTTTCACCTTACGATAGGTTTATCGGAACGTAACCCCATCATAACCTGGGGGAGAGTCTGTATAATAATAATAAAAATTTTGGCTTGATGGTCAGTGGTTGGCCCGGCTGAAAATTGCGGGCTTTTGGTCGGCGGATCAGCTCAGGGCGCGTAAGAGTGGTGCAGGCGAGGGTTGATGCATTGCACCATATTCCTGACTGCAGCCCAGACCCCGAGTCCCCTGGAAGACTAATGTTACACATCCACTACGATCTATTGATTACTCCAGAGGTCGGACTCGGGCGGCCGGCTGTGTGACAGCGGCCGGCAGCGGCACTCTGCTTAGTGGCGACATGAGATGGAGGCGCTGCAGAAACATCACTGGGTTACGGAAAACAGACCCTGAAGGGTGGCGCCAAAACTAGTTCATCTGTAGCAGCTACCAGTAACGTCGTTGACCCCCCCCAATCCCACTTTGCACTTGACAAGATCTGTCACGGCTACCTGCCCCCACCCACGAGCCTTGGGAGATATCAGTTCAACAGGTGGAAGGGCATGGTCAGGAGACTCCAACCTTTCCCGATAGCATCAGCAGAGGGTTCTGTCATGGAGTTTTTGAGGCCAGCTCAATAGACTAACGACCGGCCTGATGAGTGCGTCACCCCAGCAAGGCCAAATTCCCGCTGATTTGTTTATTCTCTTAAAAACAACATGATTCAGTCATCAGGGACTGGCTGATCCTTAATCTCATTTCTCGCAGATGTTGCAGAAGGACTCGTTGCAGACTGGGTCCCAATATTAAGGCATGGATTATAAATAGCTGAAATGAATGACCAACATAATTTATTCCAGTAAACACTGAAACAATTGTTATAGATTTCGTACAGCAATAAAGAGCTGAAGTTGTATGGCTTCTTGAGGCTTGTAGGCTTGAAGCTCTAGTCATGTTGGCATACTCCATTCCTGTACCCTAGGTCAACATCTTCCTCATCAGTATCAGGGTTACATGAAGTACCAAAACATGGTTTCAGATTTTGACGTTCAGGGTCACCGCAAGGAGCTGTCCTCGGACCAGTGCTGTTTTTTTTTTTTAAAAAAAAAAAACAGAATTACCCCAGCAGTTAGTAAAGGTGCCGGGGTGGACTCTGCCTCTAATGACCAAGATTGTGAACTTTGTATTTGTGCTGACTTGTGCTGGATGTTTGTACAAACATAGATGCAGTGGGGAGTTTGTAGACTGGCTCATCACTCGGGGGGGGGGGGGGGGGGGCATGATAAAATAAGATTTGTGCTTTTGTTAAGA
>JAODJX010000103.1:1653990-1668132 GCA_026776945.1 Isichthys henryi | reverse complement strand
CCCCCCCCCCCCCCCCCCCCCCCCCCCCCCCCCCCCCCCGGAATCAGTCAGATAAAAGTCTCATTAAACACCTGCTGTCATTCATATCACAAATTACTGCCGGTCAGACTTATTTCGGTAAATTCCCGCCGAGTTACTCTGATGCCTTTAGGCTACATTAAGGTCTTGTCAAAATGAAACAGCAACTGTATTTTACCATGACGTGTATTTATTTTGTTGTCAACGGAAATTCGGTGATTCATTACATAAACTGACACTTTTTACGAACAAATAACATGTCGACACATAAACAAAATGTAAAGTCCAGTCTGCTTCAGTCAGGATCAGCTTTTGGAGCTAAACTAATACAGATTTTATTTTATTTCATTATAAAAAAAAAAGAAAAAAGATGTTTAGCTGTTATTCAACCTTTATCAATATTCCTAAGAATTAAATTTGGCACGCGCGTACAGCTAAATTGTATGCAACTTATCCCAATCATATTTGGTTCTGCTATTAACGTGGCACTTGGAAAATGCGGCTAGAGATTAAGGTCTGCTCTACATACTGCAGAAAGACAAAAATCCGTGTTGTTTATTTCCAACGTTACAAAAACGTTAAGCATGGCGTGATATGCCTGCTCTTACCTGTTCTTCGGAAATCTTCAGAAGTGAACAATACGATTTAAATACTGAATACTTTATGAAAATGGAAATAAGAAAAACACTTCAAAGTAAAAACACGCGCTCTTTGGCTCTTATATGCAATAAAAATTTACCAATGAATATCCCATTGAAACACCCCCCCCCACTCACCCCCACTATGGCTGGAATGAAACACCTGTTCGTCTTGGCACTCGTGTTTTTGCTTTTTCTTTTTCCCCCCCCCCAATATTTTTTTTGCCCTTTTAAAAGATACATTTTTGGGATTATTAGCGGGTGGAGCTAGATTGAGATCTCACCCAGTGGATGCCACTCCCGTTTACGGTAAAGACCTCTAGTTTACCGGACCTACGAATTATTTTTCCTTGTTTCATAATCGTCTTCCCCTCCCCACCCACCATTTGAATACTATATAAGATCTACATCCATAATTATTGTTTCACAGTTGCAGACATCCTTGGCATGCAACGCGTCTGATCAGATACTTGTAGAAAGGCTGAGGTAACTTCTAGCACAGGCAGTATACATCTTTACTATTCGCGCAGTACCGTTATGTAATATCACTATTGAATATATGTGTTTTAGCAATTACACTCCTTCTTTTAGTCTGTTTTGCTTTATTAAAGTATTGATATATTTAAATAGCCTTACTTATAAAACATTTTTGTTTATCTTTTTCCTTTTAAGCATTTCGTTGACAAAATGAAAGTGCTTCAAGAAGAAAACGTTAAAAATACACGCCAAACGGAGGTGATCAAGGTACTTCATTTTCAATACTTTCAGTTTTATTTATACGCATGTCAGCGTGACTGTGTTATTAATCTGCTACCCTTCCCGGGACAGAGACCGGCGCCCGGCAGATGCCCGTTTCTACACGTCCGCAACCTGATTGACGGTTCAAACTGTCAGGACACTTTGCATCATAAAGCTGTCAAGGTATGAAAACAATTATTTTCATTCCATCCCACAACACGATGTTAGCAAACTGTCATAGTAATATTTATCTAGTTTATAAAAGCTATAGGTTGCTTTTTGTTTATTAGTTAACATAACGTGATCGCGCCATATAATTTTGATGTCGCGTTTAACGTATGCGGTCTTAGGGGTCAATGTGTATTATAACTTTGTGCATTTTGAATACTCCGGATTGAATACTTGTTGCATGATTTTTATATCTATCTATTTGTCTGTCTGTCTACTTTATGCTATTTCTGTAAATATATTAGTGTTATAGATTTCAGAGCAAAGTGAGTGTTTTATTTGAATGCTGTATAAATGTTTAACGTTAATTATCCATGTATCAGTACATTTTAAGTTCATTATTAATTTAATAACTACGACTGCATTAGTGAAGGGTCCCAAATGAGCCTGATTAAGGTGAGAGAACATTACATAAGAAAATAAGGACTGACAGATGTCTGAGTATTTATATTAATATATGTTCATATATATTTAATATTTTTATATATTTTTAAATTCGTATTGAATATTGAAATTCCCTTGTATCGAAAAAAAACTGAAAAAGCATTGAGCTTATTCATAATAACTTGTAACCAAAACATATGCACTTTTACCCTCCCCCTAGAATCAGCTTTGTACATCGAAAGTATGTGAGAATTCCAAAATGACACCCAAGTCCCTGGTGGTCGGGCCGCAGAAATGCCCAGCTTCCCCCAACGACATCCTAGTGCAAGCCATTGACTTCATCAACCAATACTACAACTCTCAGAAAATGTGAGTTGGCCAACGGAGACATCGTTAAAGAAATATTTTCAACGCAAATGCGTTTTTCGTATCAAATGCTTTTATGTAAATTCTAAATAATGTACTGTGCTTCAGAAGCAATGTCACAGCTGAGCTGCAGTTCTGGATAAGAATAAAACACGAAGTAATAGATAGTATTACATAACTATATATTTAGTGTGGAATTAAATGTTGTGTAATGATGAGTAATGACGTGGCATAGATTTAAGATGCACGTGTTTTGTGTATTAAGTGAGCATGGATTGAATTTCAGTGTTTTAAGCTGATTAGAGTCAAATCAATTTTATGATATCAACATTGTGATTATAATGTGTTATAATATAAGTTTAACATTATAATACATTATAATATAAGATAATACTAAATTAGATTAATATTAAAGTTGAGCCAGTACTACTCTTATATGAATGGAGTTTGAGTGACTAATTCCTTCGTATTGATTTGTAGTGCTAAAACTGAAGACCATCTTGCCCGTGTGGAAGCTGTCGTCCAGGAGATAGATACCACGGGAACTTATCAGCTGACCACAGAAGAGCTGGTGTACGGGGCCAAACAAGCATGGCGAAACGCCCCGAGATGCATTGGCAGGATCCAGTGGTCGAACTTGCAGGTGAGTAGTGAAGGCTGTCCGGACCACGTCTTAACTTCATCCCGACCCAAATGAGTGGTATAGAAGATGGCAGGATCGTTCCTTAATTTCTTAAACGTGCTTCTCAATTGGCGCACAGGTGTTTGACGCGCGAAAGTGCAGCACAGCCCGAGAAATGTTCAACTGCCTGTGCAGGCACATAGAATTCGCCACGAACGGAGGGAACTTGAGGTAGGTGACGTCTTCCAGAATCTCTACTGCTGGTATTTGGCTCTAGGTTATTATTTAAACCTTAAAAGAGATGGGCCAGAGTTCCGCCTTTTGATAAAACGGTCATTGTCGCTTTCCCCAACAGGTCTACAATTACGATTTTCCCCCAGAGAAAGGATGGAAAGAATGACTTCAGAGTGTGGAACAGTCAGCTGGTACGGTACGCTGGGTACCACATGTCGGATGGGAGCATTCAAGGCGATCCAGCCAGCACTGAGTTTACAGAGGTAGCTGTCAGAGACGTCTAATGTTTATAACCCCTCTTGCTTCTCTTTTATGTTTCATTTAGAACCTCAATGTAATGCCACACTCCTCCTATCTCCTTAGCTTTGCATCCAGCTGGGGTGGACACCAAAATACGGCAAGTTTGATGTGCTGCCTCTGGTCCTGCAAGCTAACGGTGAAGATCCTGAGGTC
The DNA here is from genome assembly GCA_026776945.1 of Isichthys henryi. NCBI lineage: Eukaryota > Metazoa > Chordata > Actinopteri > Osteoglossiformes > Mormyridae > Isichthys > Isichthys henryi. The sequence goes on along the minus strand of JAODJX010000103.1, from coordinate 1,664,451 downwards.
TTTGAAATTCCTCCAGAGCTCATCCTGGAGGTTCCAATGGAGCATCCTCAGTGAGTCTGACTAACACCTTCCATGAAAATAAATCAGTTCCACTGTATAAATACTGAGAGTTCAGTGTCAGGAATTAATTAGCTACTCATTTGATTCTTGGTCAGCTTGCCAATTTATTGAACATGTAGTACTTGATGTGAAATAGAAGCATATTGTGGAAATAGACACATGGTCATTTTAGAAATCAAAGGAATGTTAGGCTGTTAGAATATTGACATTCTAAAATGGTTACAAATTTGTAGGCCTTGAGAGACAGAGCGTATCTGATTTTCATCACACCTCATCCCGTATTTGCCTAATTAAATCAATTGTTTTTCGTTAATGACTGAATAAGACCAGTCTCCTTTCTCTGGGGAGCTAAAAATTTAAAGAGACCTTTCAAACCAACTGGCCCCTGGAATTTGGGGACCAGTGCTAATCTGGAGAGCCCTACACCCAACAGATTGTATTGTTGGAGTACATTCTTTCACCCGATATTAAACAATTGAAACTCAAAGCCTAATTATCTAGGAAAGCTGATTTCTCTGCCTCTTTAAATACCAGCCACTTAAAACCAGTTCATTAATCTCTACGAGCAGAGCCAGAGGTTAAATCAAGCGTTTTAAGTGCACTAGTGGAATGAGGCAGAGATGCAGTGGCCCTGTTTCTGTAGGATTAACGTCCCAAGCGAATTCCCACATCACACATCATAATGACACACCTTGGAACCTTCCATAATTTTTCTGAAATTGTGTCTTCTCTCATTGTCCCGAGGATCAATTAGCACTATTATTGTCAATTTGTACTATCACAAAAATTACAGGATAATGTTTTGGCAGTGCCAGGAAGTAAACAGTTACTCAGTTGACACCAAATACTTCAAATAACAGAAAAGTTTGTGCAATATTTAATCATTCTGAAGCATTAATTAATATATTTACTACTATACTATGCATATGTACTACTAGTATATTTTACTATACTATATACTTACTACTGCTATATTTTACTATGCTATGCTATTGTGTGCTATATTTTATTACATAAAGTCATTGAGTATCTAAACCATTTAACTATGTATAGAAGTACAGCTCTTTTAGGTTATTTACAAAAATGGACATATTCCCTTGTTTGGATGGTGGCTGTTAGACTGATGACCTCCCACCTTGCCCAGGTATGACTGGTTTGGGGACCTGCAGCTCAGATGGTACGCCCTCCCCGCAGTCGCCAACATGTTATTGGAGGTGGGGGGCCTGGAGTTTTCGGCCTGTCCCTTCAATGGCTGGTACATGGGCACGGAGATCGGGGCGCGGGACTTCTGTGACCCCCAGCGCTACAACATCCTGGAGGTGAGGATGGTCACCCCTTCTCATGTTACATAGAAGTATTCGAGAAAGTGACTTAAACTTACATTACAAGGTGTCAGTCAAACACAGCTATCAGCCTGTTTTAGTCTGCCAGATATCCCTTCTCTAAATAATTGATGGTGAGTGTGGTCTGTGATAAGCATCTCAAATAGACAAAATTACGTACGCCCTCGCGAGACCGTGTTTTCCATTAAGAGCTTAGATTAAATATTGGCATGCAGCGAGCCGGTCACAAATGTGAAAGCTCACCGTGGAACCATTTTCAGTGTGATGCAAGTTCTAGTTGTTTGTTTGTGGTGCACGGCTCGAGAGAAAGGAACTAACTAATTAAGAGACAGGCCTTAACTGCTGCCACAAACATGTTTATAAACAAGTTAAGGACTGCAATACATGAAAAGAAATGGGAGCAAAATATAAGGCAATGTTAAAACAGGTGATATTACACAAGGCGGAAATTCTTAAGTAGCCAGATAACTTGTCAGATTTAAGGTAGTCTGAGCTACATTTAAGTGGACAAAGATATAGGCCATTTAGCTCAGACTACCTTAAATCTGACAAGCTATCTGGCTATTCAAAAAATCCTGCTTTGTAAAATGCCCCTTAGGGCTGTCAAATGATGATTTTTTTATCATAATTAATCATAAATATAGTCACAGTACATTCAGTATAGGAATGCATTTATCTTTCTCAAAGAAAATAAACTAAGTAACAATGTTTCCTCGCCTTTCTCCTCAGTCATCATCCCTTTGAATCTGGCATTTTGCGCAACATCACGTCCGAAGTTCTTGCGTTGTTTACAACCAATAAGGAATGCTACATGTTTCAATTAAAAATCTTCCCATTTGGATATCAAGTTACCGCACGTGTCAACACAGTCAAAGGAGTAGTAACAAGTTAGCGCTTTAAAACTAATGCTGACAAGTTGACTTTGACAGCCCCTGTGAAAAATACAGAACCTAGACGACAAAACTGTGTGTCCCTAACAAGGCCCTATGGCCGGTTTAGTCCCTTAAACTCAAAGGGGCCTGGTTCTACTCTTCATTGAATCAGGGACGTCATGTATGTGAATTGGCAGCCTTTTTACAGTCATGGTAGATCCTCAACCCAAAATGCTGGTGGTGCTAGAGTGTTCGAGTTAGAGGAGCGTAAGTGAGAGAAATATGTATGTCTATGAATATCCTCTAGCACTTAGTGTTTATTAAAACCTTGCCTTTGTTCAGAAATGTTTTGTGCTGTGAGTTTTCATTTGAAGGCTTCTTTTTACAAGCTAAAACTTATAAAAAAAATTATGAAGAAAATACAAGCTGAAATAAAAATGGCAGAAGCTCATAAAATTGAAATCAAAATGAAAAAGGAACAAAAATGAAAACGTGTTAAGATTAAAACTAGTTTTTAAAACTAAAATGACCTTAATTGCACTCCCTTGTGTCAGTACATTTAAATTATTTTTCACTTTCTCTTTTCTGTCTGTTTTTCGTTCCTCTCTGCTTCGCTCTCAAAGACTGTTGGCAGCAAGATGGGACTGGAGACAGACAACCCCTCCTCGCTCTGGAAGGACGTGGCCTTGGTAGCCGTCAATATCGCTGTCATGCACAGCTTCCAGGTACAGCCACCTGCGCGCTACACTCTGGGGCTGGCTGCTCTCGTTCTTACCTGTTTCGCAACATAAAATATGTGCTAACTCAAATTTCCAGAGGCAAACTCGACTATAAGGAAATGTTTCTGATATTTGTTCCCGATAACTGAAAGTCCCGGGTACTGGCTTCCAGGAAATATAATTACCAATGCCTGTTTTTCTTATGGGCGGGTACAGAAGCATAATGTGACCATCACGGACCATCACTCTGCCGCTGAGTCCTTCATAAGACACATGGAGACCGAGTTCCAGCTGCGGGGAGGCTGTCCAGCTGACTGGACCTGGCTGGTTCCACCCATGTCCGGCTCCATCACGCCTGTCTTCCACCAGGAGATGGTCAACTACGTCCTCTCACCTTTCTTTTACTATCAGGTGCCGTCATCTACTTCTTGCCTCAACAAGCTCATTAATTACAGTATATTAATAATTAAACACATGAGTTGCCTTTAGTTATCCATCATGAAGCTAGATAACTTGTTGCATTTAAGGTACCCCAGTTTAAATGGACTTTACGTTCATTCACATTCATTTAGCCCAGACTACCTTAAATCTGACAAGTTATCTTGCTCACCTAAAGTTACAGCTTCATAATACAATCCCCAATTCAATCGAAGAACGCATAAACTTAGTAGCCACTTTTTAAGTGCACCTAGCTATAATTAGGTAGGTTCCACATTTTTCTGTGTGCTGTATTCAATTGTAGCCACATCATTGGCTGTTTGCATTAGCAAGCAGGTGTCGCTAATAAATTAATGTGAAGTAGATTTATTGCTATATCCAGAATACTGAATATCAAGCACTCTGAGCCACGCATGTCTAATTCGCATGTTTCACCATTCATCTAAGTCGGCTATTATTTCTATCATTTCCTCATCTGCTTTTTGTCTTCTTTCACGCTTCTCACAGCCAGATCCCTGGTTGACACACAACTGGAAAAATAACGTGTGGAGACAAAGGAAGCTCGTGTCTTTCAAAGGACTAGCCAGGTAAAACACTGAGCGATCAGCTGCTACAATCCATGCTGTCTACTGCGGGCTGGAACGTGAAACACATGAAACCGCATCTTTCTGCAGGGTGGTCCTCTTCTGCTCCACGGTGATGCGCCGCTTAATTGCTCAGAGGGTACGTTGTACTGTAATTTACGCCACAGAGACGGGCAAATCACAGTCCTTCGCCAAAAAACTCAACTCAATGCTGAACAGTGCCTTCAATTCCAGGGTAAGAGACCCGCCTCCCTTGACTACTAGAGGGCTAGTGGTCTTATAAACATGTGACATCTTAATCCTCCTTGGTTTTACTTAAGTAATACGTCTTTCAATGCATATTTCAGGACCTAAATGCTATACTGGAAGTAGACCCTATTGTGTATGTGTAACTGGTTCTGGCCTCACGCAGGTGCTGTGCATGCATGACTATAGTATCGCCGACCTGGAAAAAGAGGCCTTTCTGGTTGTGGTAACCAGCACCTTTGGCAATGGAGAATCCCCAGAGAATGGAAAGGTCTGCATTTATAATGACCTTTCAACAGCCTCTATGACTTTTTCTCATTGATTGATGGTCAATGAAGTTGACTTTCTCTATCCTTCTTGTTCATGTCTTCATCTTACAGAGCTTCTGGAAGCATCTTTCTGCCTTGCCGTGCCTTAAGAACAAATTCAGGTACATCCCTCATGGGGAGAACATTTTAACCTGAATTTGAGAAAGCACTTCTTTACACAGCATGTAGTTAGAGTATAGTATAGTATAGGAATAGTCTTTCTGTTAGTGTAGCGAAAGCTATTAGTTACGTTCTCCCCAAACAAGCTTGATGGGCCGAATGGCCCCCTCTCATTTGTAAATGTTCTTTAATACTGCCCCTAAAGCTAAGGAGAGGATTGGTTGGATGGAGATGGGTAATGCTGGGTATTGTTTTGCTGGATAGGTACTGTGTCTTTGGCCTGGGCTCCCGCATGTACCCACAGTTCTGTGCTTTCGCCCGAACTGTGGACACCAAGCTTGCGGCTCTTGGGGCCAAGCGCTTGACATCCATGGGAGAGGGTGATGAGCTGGGTGGACAGGACAAAGCCTTCATCATCTGGGCCAAGAAAGCCTTCGCGGTAGGTCAACGGAATGTTTTTATTTTTAGTCATGTTTACTGTCATTTTGTATTTGTTAAAAAAGAGATCACTGGTTAATGTTTGTCTTTGCTGTCTCTCCATCGCCTGATTGTTGTCGTTGATTTCTGGGAAAAAGGATGCCTGTCAGGAATTTGGAATCATTACCCAGCTGGATATCCGGCTGCCAGGGATGGACCAGCACACTGATGATTGGAACCCAAGGAGGTACCAGCTGCAGCATAAAAAATCCTCCCAGGACCACATCGCCGGTAAGCCTCTTCCAGTCTGAGTCGACTGCAGATATCACTACATAGGATCTCTTCAACAATTAATCCAAATGCCTTCTAGTCATGTTTTATAGGCTCCGCCAAGTTGTACATTGCATTCATGATTTTAATACATCTTCTCTGTCTTCATCTGCAGCCCTCTCAGCCATCCACTCCAAAAAAATTATCCCCATGAAACTGAAGAGAAGGCAGAACCTCCAGAGCTCTCAGTCAAGGTGCAGGGCCCGTTACGTTCTCCTATTGTGTTCCATCTCTGTGGATCTCTGCCATAACCAATCCTAGACCTGAGATACATGCTTCTCATTAGCTGACGCTTAAACATGACAGTCTTTTGATTCTCGTCTTGCTATTTGGTTTAATTGTCCCTTGCACAAATCATGCTGGCAGGGAATAAATTATACTGGTCCATGTCAAGGGATGTGCCGAGCTTTGATATTCAGTTAAATCAGGAGTAAAAAATCAGTAGATTTTTTTCTCCTAAGACATTACAAGATGTATTAAACAGGTTATGGGGTTCTTGAGATCCAGATTTGATCTAAAACCAGATAAAAGTACAAATATATGGGCCTGTTTGGGTCATACAAAGACATGTGACATACTACCGTAATGTATGTCATTATGTTTTATTTGTTCACGTGGTTTAAGTTTCACAATAGATGCTCTATTTCATTTATGGGAATGAAGTATGTATACATCAGTAAAGTATGTGAGCACAACGTGCCACGCATTGCAGAAGACTGAGACTCCTTATGGTGAAATCAACAGTGCTTCAGGGTACGGTGTGGCATGCAGGAAGGTGCCAATTATTACGACATTTTATGTTTTAGCCGTGTCACTATTCTGGTGGAGCTGGAGAGTGATGCCAGCGCAGAGGGTGTGCAGTACCTGCCCGGTGACCACGTTGGGCTTTTCCCGGGGAACTCAACGCAGCTGGTCACTGGCATCCTTAAGCACGTTGCCGATGCACCACCTAGCAACCAGAGTGTGAAACTTCAGTATCGATCGGGCACAAGTGCAGGTATGTTGCTCTAGGGACCGTCTGACCCTGCTTTCTGAAAAATAAAAAAAAAACAATGTATGTCCCCTTGGATAAAAACATCTGGTAAATCAGACGAACTGTAACAAAGGAGCCCCTGCCCCCAACCTCCCACCCCCATCGACAATATGGGAGTCATCTGTGGCGCTGTTATTTTGGGGGTCATGGGTCTGTAAACTGGAATTCGGATAAAGTTCACCATGGCGTCCGAATAGGTCATGAAAAATAATACGCATTGCCTCAAGGATATACTTGCTTTCTCTGTGCCACAGATGGAGACGAAGGCTGGCAGGCCAACGACCATATCCCAGCATGCACTCTGTCCCAGGCACTGACCTACTTCCTGGATATTACCACGCCCCCTTCGCAGAATCTTCTTCACAAGCTGTCTCAGCTGACAGGCCAAGAGGGTCATCGGCAAAGGCTGTTAAAGCTAGCTGGGGTAAGTGCACCTGCAGCACTGGCCCTTCGCTTCCAGTCTAACTTACCCTCAGCTGCACCCCAGACAGTGTAATATGTCCTCCCACTCTCTTCTGTCCCTCCAAGGGTATTGAAAACAGCTGAGACCATAATTTAGTAGCCATAAATTTTTGCAGTTATTGCTATTGCTTAGCAGACTAAAAAGACTGGAATGGCTTTTAACTCTGCTGGATAATCTACTGAGGCAATTTAGGCTGAGTACCTCATTTAGGAGGTACAAGAGAAGGCGCTCACTTTTCAGTCGTCAGTCCAGGTACTCAAGCGCTATACTATTTTATGACCAAGTTTATCCTTTAGATGAATGTTTTAGATACCATTAAGCACTATTACACAGGAGTGTAAAGGCAGGGATGTGAAGTTGAGAATGTCGTCCTGGATCTTGTAGGATGCTGAGGAGTACAATTCCTGGAAAGCATTTCACAAGCCTACCTTCTTGGAGGTTCTGGAGGAATTCTCCTCCTTGGAGCCCCCGGCGACCTTCTTGCTCAGCCAGCTGCCTCCTTTAAAGCCCCGCCTCTATTCCATAAGCTCCTCCCCTGAACTCAACCCCAAGGAGATCCATCTTACTGTGGCTGTGGTCAACTATCATACGCAAGGTACGGAGTTTCTGCATGACTCACAAAGCGCTGGCCCTCAGGTGGCTGTTTCTAAGTGGTGACATCTGACCTTCACGTTCCAGATGGACAAGGTCCAATGCATCACGGTGTCTCCAGCACCTGGCTGAACACCATCAAGGAGGGAGATATGGTGCCTTGCTTTATCCGCAGGTATGAGATACCAGCATCTGTCGCCTTCTGTGCCTGAGGTGCATCTGGTCTTTTAGCTCTGTAGAAACCTATCTAGCCTTTTTAAAACTAACCCCAGGCCAGCTGCAAATGCTCTACCATGTTGGGCCATTCAGAAGGTGCTTATTGGGTTTGTCTCTCACTTCCAGCTCCAGTGGTTTTCACCTCCCAGCGAAGCCCAGCTCTCCAGCCATCCTAGTGGGGACGGGCAGTGGCATCGCCCCCTTCAGGGGCTTTTGGCAACAGCGGCTGTATGAAACGCAAACTAAAGGTAATGTGGGAAAAAGTTCCTGTGATTAACATTCCCATGGCCTGTGGCACACATTACTGTAACACCTTTCATGAAAAAATAGTTATGACTCTGAACACTAGGGCTGGGAATCAACCTGAGCTCATAATTTGTTCTGGTTTTGACTCCCAAGCGCCTGATTCAATTCAAATTCTATTTCATTTTAATTTAATTTTGTTACATGTTTTTTGAAAAAGAATAGCGCACTGTAATTACCACATAATGTCTATTACCATGTAAAACAAGTAACCAGACAAGGTTGTTGTTAAGTAAAATTGGTCATATATACAAGTCATGGGGAAAAGGCATAAATTAGCAAGATAGATCTTGGGATTTTGTGAATCGATATTGAATTATCAAAACCAGTATCAAGAGGAATCATAAAATCGATATTTTTCCCCACCCCTAGTGACACCTACAGTCTTCACTGGCTGTCTTGCCTGTATATTTATGCTATTTGGTCTTGTTGTGTATCCAGGTGTGAGAGGCGCACCCATGACACTAGTGTTTGGTTGCCAAAGTTCAGACAAAGACCACGTCTACAAAGAGGAAACCCAGCAGATGATAAAGGATGGGGTGCTCAATGACGTCTTTCCTGCATACTCTCGTGATCCTGGCCACCCTAAGGTGTGTTTTTACTACTTAACCATGTCATCTGAGTATCCAGTTGTGTGTAGAAGCGATGATGCATACATAATGCTTGCTAGCTTCTGATAATGACCGTAACCTCATTGTTTGCTAAAATGAAATCAATAATAAAAAGAGTCCATAGAGTGGAAAGTGTCGGTGTATATTAGCAGAACGTATACTGAACTGTTGGGATGACCTTGTTTCCTTGTGGTCTCTATAATCAGATGTACGTCCAAGATGTCTTGAGGGAAAGATTGGTACGGGAAGTGGTGAGGGTCCTGCACTGGGAACAGGGGCATCTCTATATCTGTGGGGATGGAAGAATGGTCCAGGATGTAACCAACACAGTGCAGGAGATCCTGGCCAAGCAGCTGGAATTGAATCCCACCGCTGCTGTGGAATATATGGCCCAGCTCAAGGTAGGAATTGTTTTTGGACAAGAACAAAGCATATATGTTGATACAGCAACAGCGAGTAAATGGAACCATCATTTTTGGCTGTTAATGAAAATATGTATAGTCAAACTATGAGATGCTTTTATTGATCATCAGGCACCTATACCATGTAAAATCATGATTTCTTTGTTGCTGTCATTCACCCCGCTGTCTTGTTTTTGACAGTCCGAGAAGAGGTTCCATGTAGATGACTTTGGAGCAACCCTTCGGAAATAACAGAAGTAACTTGTGATCAGGCTTCGCGACGAGTCTACAGAGCGGCGCAAACTTGGAGTCGCGGGATGGAGTCTCAGTCTTATAGTCTGAACTTCAAGTTAATGGCTCACTTTGTTGAAATACATTCCTCTGCCAGTCTTCTGTTTATACAACAGATAGCTGTTGCCAGCCAAAATGCCAAGTGGACGCCGTGTGAGGGAGGAACAAGCATATGGGAACAGTTCCAGGCGTCACAGGCTGTGAAAATTATTTACAGTTCAGTTTCAAATGAGAAAAATATGTGGCGATTGTACAGTTATCTTTGTTCTCTTTGATTACATGGATGGAATTTCATCTTGACCTCATCATTGTTCCTTTTTTGTGCTTTTCTGCATTCACTATCAGATTAAACAATCTCTGTGTATGCAGTTCTATGCTTCTGTACATGAAAAATTAACATACCACAATTTATTACCCTTCATAGCTTGCTGATAATCTCACTGTGTTGCATCCTTAAATAGAACATTTTAAGCACTAATTGTTTCTAGAACTTCCTACATTTTTTAAAGGTTTTTGTAACAAAATAAACCAGTATATTACTTATAAGTGCATGATTATGGCTCGTTTAACAATAACACCATACTATATGATTTACAGTAAAATTTGGTATGTATCCAATTTGTAAATAATTTTAATGTTAACTACTGATGAAATAAAAATAAATATTTAAAAACTGAACGTGTTATATTGCATATTGTTAACCTAAAAATGTAATTTGCTTTTATGGGGAAAAATGTTGCAATTCAGTGAGGAAGCCTTACTACATTATTCTGAAAGCCAATAGCAGCTGTATTGTAACGCTCACATTTACTACAAAGCATGGTGTGGATGGGACCTATCATTGGCCACTAAGTATCCATCCATCTATCAATCCATCCATCCATTTCCTGTAACTGCTTATTATTATTCATGACCACAGGGGTCTGAAGTCTATTAGTTTACTAAGTAAACTTGCTCATCAACACAAATAGCCAAACTTAGAGTTGCATGGCTACAACCTTAAAGATCATTGATCTCCAACCATTTTTCACAGTGAGAACTGCATTAAAAAAAGAGAAAATAATCTTAGGAGCAACCAAGTCACAATGAAGGGGGGGGGTCCCCTGACTGGGGTG
>JAODJX010000103.1:1616489-1633547 GCA_026776945.1 Isichthys henryi | reverse complement strand
CCCCCCCCCCCCCCCCCCCCCCCCCCCCCCCCCCCCCCCCCCCCCCCCCCCCCCCCCCCCCGTGGCTTAGACGACAAGCCAGGACGGCAGAGCTGGCGCCAGAACCAGTGCTTGAGATTAAACGAAAACGGGCCCGACGTGCATCCGGGGACCAGCATCGAATTACCACCTCCAGCAGGGCAGAAACAAACGCGCAGAGCAACGCTAATCTCAGAGCCTTAATCGCGTCGGCCATAAGAAACCGCGCTCCCCCCTTAAAACAAGTAAACCCATCTTAACTAACAAGTCTGGCCGCCAGCTCAAGGCACCAACAATCTGACAAGGATGCGGTAAAGCCACGACGGAGCCCTTAGCGTCTTGCGGCAAACTTGGACGCCCCGGGAACCAGTTAAGGCTCAAAAATTTGAAAACAAGCAAAATAAATGTGGAAGAAAGAGACCATTTAACTCTGAGCCGGTCTTTGGTACTTTCCTCAATAATACGCCGATATTCCCAAGGCAGGCGAGCGGCCGAGCTTTCAAGGAGCTCGCTGCCAATTCCCCGTCTGAAACCTGAACTCGCCGGGAACAATACTCCTCTGTTCACCACGCGGAGGAAAAAATTCATTACCGATCTCGGCCTGTTCTGGCCAGAAAGGCTTTTTGGGCCATGAGTATAATTGAAGTGAAAGGGGCTCCTCTTCTCCTTTCAGGCTGCGCGCCGCAATTTTCTGGTGAGGAATGGCCAGAACCGGGCCGACGGGAAACGTCAAAGTCTATTACACAGAACGGGGGCTTATCAATGGGCGTTTATTTCCACGAAAAAACGAGAAATCACCGCCATCGCCGCAGGCCAAGCTCCTCGGCAGACGTCAACCGCCAGGTTAGCGCTCATTACACAAACGGCTCCAGGTTGCGTACAGTATCGACGCAAAGTTCCCTCTTCCCGCAGATATCTGAGATACCATTCTCCCAGACCAGAATCCCCTTCTGCCATATGCTAATTAGCTGGGAGGAAACGGAACGAAGAAAACCGGCCCCATCCCCAGATGGCAAGGAAACATTCCCGGAAGAATAAAAACTAAATCACAAGGTCCAAACGCAAACGGGCCCACTCATCTAGAACCAGCGAGGGAAGGTGACCCAAGTCTGCATCTTACCTTGGGCTGGGCGCGTCTAGGGAAGGCAACTTTAGGGTCGATCTGCGGAGGGATGGAAAAGAGAGAGAGAGGATGTAAACACTACAAATCATACTTCCATTTACACAATTAGAAAGGAACAGCAAGCACAGAATGGGGGGGGCAGGGGCAAAAAAAAAAGGAGAATAAATGCAGACAATCTCAGCATTTTACCCGGGAGTGTGAGATGCAGCCCCCTCTCCCCCCTTAATAACACAGGCATAGAATCAGATCAGCACCTCCACTCTCCCGCGTTCCTTACAGTGCTTATCGTCCTCGCTAATTACATTTGTACCGTTTGGCTCGTACCACGGCAAACGCGGGGAGCGGCGTTTCTCACAATTAGCAGAGTATTCGCGTTAAAACTATTCGATGCCACCACAGCTCCCCCCCGGATGAAAAAGAGGCTGAGTACTTTCCCACAATACGATGTAATGAAGGGAGAGATGTACCAGTTTTACTCTGACATTCCTACTTGTGCTAGAGGCCAAACTGTCCCTAAGGCCGATATTTTTATTATAGCCTGACGGCCAGCTTTAAAAACTTTGTTTTATTTTTTGTTATCAACCAAACAACATGAGACTAACAATGAATTACCTTGAAAAGATCGAAGGCATCGGTGGAAAAAGAAAGATCATGTATTTAGGTAAATCAAAGTGGATGTGAGCCGGTTCATTTTTTCTGGATCATCCTCAAATCTTCAGAGGATTTTCCACACCTGATCTTAAAGGGACAGAGGCCATCTCGGCTTTGGATGACAGGGCGCAGGTGCAGTGAGGTTAGAGTCAGATGCCTGTTCTTTCCTTTTTTAGCACAATGCTAATGCTAACTAACGATCTGGGAGAGAGAAAAAAAAAAAAACTAACAAAAGCAGCGGGGGAAAAAAAATCGTGTAGTGACAGGCACCTGAACACTGCTTTCATCCGAGATTCATTACGATTCATTCCAGTCCCTTCCAAAACCCAAAAGGACATCGCTACGATCGGCCTTTGAAGGCCATCTTCAGAGATCCAGGTGGTCTCCCCCACCTGCACCCCACCCCCCCATCCCCGTATTATTTCCAGAGGTTACCGTGACGCACAGTCAATGACCCATTTTGATCTCATCGATTCCAATTAAGCGGTAGGGGGAAATAAAAATGCGATGTGTTTACAGGTGCACCTCTAGGCACCACCATGCCAGGCAGAGCGACAGACAGGCCGAGGCCCAATTCTCCACAAAAGTAGATATCGACCACATTTAAATAACACCAGCTCTGAAAAACAAAACCACTTAAACCCAGAATAAAAGGAATCCAAAACAATCTATGGGACCATTCAGGGACTCTCCTCTCTCCCTCTCTCTCTCTCTCCTGTTATCCTTGTGATCTGTTCATCTCACTTGCTATTTTTACACACACACACACACACACACACACACAAAAAAAATATATACACGTCATCCCTTTCTCTCTCTTCTTCCAAAAATATAACCAGTAACAATGTGCAGAACAGGAAGAAGCTTGTGAGCATTGGCCTACGGTCAAAGGAAGACAGAGGGACACCCCGTCACACCGTCTACCGCGACCCGGAAACGCACTTTAACCATAAGTCACCGCTAAGGAACGCCGACTCTGTTCCACCGCACACCGGCAGCTGAGCGGACAAAGCAGCAGGCAAGTAGAGAGTCCAGGGCCCATTTGGCAATTATCGCTCAGCCCTGAATGCTATGAATAGTTCACAGTGTCTGCTAAAAACCCCCCCTCCCCCCCAAATGTTAACATCTCTTCCCAGGGCAGAAATGACTTCAGGAAAGAAAGTGTATTAGCCGATTGTTAGAGGAATACACACTGCAATATGGCAGGAAATGTCTTTCCATTCATAAGGAACAAGAAAAGGGTTTAGGGTTAGGGTTAGGGTTTAGGGTTAGGGATAGATACTTGGTTAAACCCGGTGCTTCAGAAACAGCACAAGCTATGAGCTAGCTTTGAGTAAAAGTTTTGAAGCATGAAACTTCAGGTCACAAGTATAGTTTCCTAACCACTACTCCACCTAATGTTATAAGAGTGAAAATGCACTCAAGCAAACGGGATCTGTAAATCGAACTATTTTATCCCGATGCGTTTCTTCTAGAAACGGACCACACGCCGCGACAGGACCCAGAATTAACTCCTTAATTCCATTTTGTCAAAATCAAAGCAGGCAGAGGTAACACCTGCTTAGTGGTAGCTACACAAACATGTCGGCTTAGAGGAACGCGAGCGTGACACATGCACAGACACTGGCGCGTGGGTCACGTGACACCGACATTTTCACAATAACTGCACACGTCCGATTACATAAATCAGAAACAAACTGGTTATCAGCCAAGATGAATTGCGATGTAAATTATTCACCAGACACCAGCTCATGTGCATTCAAACACAGAACTGGGCGTCTAACAGACGGAAGAGACACACCCCCCCCCCCCCCCGCAAATAACTGCTGAATGAGCACCAGTAATAGTGCCTAATGATCTCTGACAACCACGGGAGAAATTATTCATATCTGCGATGTCTGACAGATAACTCCCCCCAATACCAAGCATTCCAGAAGCGGCCCGATTACCCAGCAATGAACCTGATGGGGGTGCCGGCGAGTGGGGTCCCTTTCTGCCCGAGGGGCATGCACCTGACATCACAGGAACGACGCGCCTCTGAACACACCACAAACATGGCGCGAGGGAGCCCGGAAGGTCGCCAGTACAAATCCCTTCCTTTAACACAGTGACATCACTGCCGGACAGCTGAGCGAGGCCCTTAATCCTAACTGCTCCAGGGACTGACTAACCCTGTTCTCTCAAAAAAAAAAAATAAATAAAAAAATAATACATTTTTTACAAATTTAAACAAAATACATAAAGTACACTTGGAAAGAAAAAAAAAAATTTTTTATTATTCTTATATGAAAACAGGAAAAGAAACAGCAGCACTGATGAGACCAGAGGCGAAGCGACGCCTAGTAATGCGATGAGGCTGCAGTGATGCAGATGCAGGCTGGCACGTCCAGCACTCCCCAAAGCTCATTCCACAGACCCACCTGGACGCACCTTTCCGGAAGCCTAACCAGCCCACCGGCTGTTCCGGGGCGTGATCCGGAAACGCTGCACTGCGTGAAAACCAGGCCTCAGCTTAGCGCCAGCTTACCTGGGCGCTTAAATAAAAACTACAACAACAAAAAACTGCTTTACAATTTAAAAAGGTAAGCAGTGTCGGGGAGGTGGGGGAGGCGGGCTCCCGCAAACGGGGCAGGGAGCCCCCATCTGAGGGCTCCTCTTTGGTGAGGAGATGCCGGGTTTGACTCAACGAGAAGCAACAGCAGCTCTGGGAGGTTTTAAAAAAAAAAAAACAGAGAATATTTCAGATCCCCGAGGGGAAGAGGGAGAAGGGGGGGGGGTTCTGGCCCACCACGCTGGATAAGCCCTCGTTAGCGTACATGACGTGTTTGGGCAGAGGGGGCTGCTGGTATGGGGGGGGGGCAAAAGAGAAGCAGACTGTCGATTGCAGCGAGATCAGAGAGGCGCTCTTATCAGCGAGGCCACGGATCACCTGCTGTCACTCAATTTCACAACTTAAACAGAGAGCGCTGCTGCACACGCATGGCGCCGCCCGCCGGAGCCGCTCCTCCGCCGCTCGCTCCCGCCTTCCCCACCTCCTCCTGGCCCGGCACTCTCGATCTGCTTCCCTGACACACTGATCACAGCCGCGAGGCTCCCCTCCATCCCCAGACGTGCCTGGATCTCCCGTCCGCAGCCAACCGGACCGTACCTCCAAGAGTGTCTCAAATAGGCAAACGTGCTAAACCGATGAAATTAAATAAAAACAAAAAAACATACGCAGAATTTTGCACCCGTTTCACACCCATGCGATGCCAGGATAACCTCCGGCGAGCTTTTTTATACGCCGACAACCCCCCCCCCCCCCCCATCGATGCCATTCTGCTGCCGGTCCACCCGTATACCTGCCAAATAACATTATAACGAGTTCGTCTCTGCCAGCGATCACAAGGGAGAACACAGGCTCTGGATGGTCATAAGGCACTCTCTCTCACACAGACACACACACACACATAGGTGAGGAAGCCGAAGTCACGACGAGAAGCACGAGAACATTACGGTTCTCGCTCGGCTGATGAACCCCGCAGGCCATCGCCGATCCACTAGTGAGTAAAGCCATAAATAAGAGAGACACGTAAACAGTCACACAGACAGCAGACAGAATGACCTCCTGCAGAGGTTAACCTGCAGTCGCTTTCACACACCTCTCCCCTGTAGCTGAGCCCAGGTGCCAGACTGCCTAGCCGAATAATATGAAAATTATAGGGCCGGGTATTTTCATTTAAAAGAAAAATTGACGTGTATGGAAAGCATCCGCCTGCGGTTTGCACAGCTACATGCAATCAGTTCGGGACAGCTGTGTGCACAGGTACTGCCCGTCCCCCCTCAACCTCCGATCACATTCCACTCATCAAAGATCAACGTTTATAGAAACGCACTGAATTTATTATTTATTTTTTTTAATCTAATTTTGTTTTAAGCCACTTTTCCCCCAGTTTGTGCCATTAAAAGGCTTTTTAAAAAAAAATATCAGGAAGTTATCAGGAACTACGGAAACACATTTTAGCGACGCTACATCAAGAGGTTTCAGCATCCGGCCTTTATTTAAATCTGCAACAATTAAAAATTACAACACGGGAGCCGAGTGGAAACAAGAGATCATGTATATGATCCTACACGCACCTTTCGTGTCGACTTAAAACTGCAAAAAGAAGAATCAAGACCGACTCCTCGAATAATCAGTTTTCCAACAAGTGTTTCCTGTTAGTGTCGGTTAACGACAAACAGGGACCCGAGAGAGAAAATGTCAACCGAGTGACATATTAGGCATGGGTGGACGACCTAAAATAACCACCTGTTTACTATAACCTGATTATTTTTTTATTTTAAAAATAAATAGTGTTGTCACTTTCTCCACATCCAACATACCCTTTTAAAAAATGTCCAGCGTGGCTCAACAATAAAAATATTTTTTAATGATATTTTTTCAAATTCAAATCCAACAATCCAACACCTGCATTTGTCACAAATTTATTAAACCGAAAAACATCAAAGAGCATATCTGAGTTTTAAATGATACGTTTAAAAACATCCTGATCTTCAAACACAAAAGGCAATAAGGTAGATGCCAATATAACAGCACAAGACAAAAAAACACATTTAGCAACACAACTGCAGACAAAATTGCATTCAATTGTTCAAAAGCTTTAAAGTACAAAGAAAAAAAAGCATTATTCATATTTATAGGATTTGTGATTCATCAATACATTAAATCCTGAATTGCACTTGTATCCACCAAAACAGTATTTGCTTTAATTTAATAGTACAATATCAAACCCAACAAGAGAATAAATGTGATCTACATGCAATCTGTCCACACATGAAAACAGTCACATCACAGGCAGCCGTTTATTAAAAAAATATCAAACGTGTGGACATATCTGGCTCATTATTTCAGCAGTTTTGATTTCCTCAGTTAAATAGCTCAAGGAAGGTTTCTTAAAGGGTTAACCCCGTGCTGACAGAACATGCGTTGCTGCTGCAAAAGGGTCTTAAATAGCCTTTGAAATAAATATTAACATTTGAAGAAAGTAAGGCTTTATAACAACTGCCCCCCCCCCCCAGAAGCTAGGCTGTGGGGTGGGAGGCAGCATTTAATACCGCTTCATTGAAAGGTTTCGAGTAAGTACATATTAGGGGTGGGGGGGCGGTAAATTAATATGTTCCAGTAAACTGCTCTATCAGTGCTGGTAAGCTCTCTGGGCAGTAAAAGCTAAAATTTAATACCAAGCACATTCTTCACGCAGAGTAAAACTGACAAGTGTCTCGAACCATTATTACAAAACAGTCCCAGAGAATGTCATATCTACCAAGTACACACGAAGGCGCCCTCCAACACAAAGCCTTGTATCACTATTTTGACATCCTAGGGCAGTCTAATAAAAAAAAAAAAAATCATCCCATAACTAAAAGGAGTGGGAGTGAAAAGAAAATATGTAGGATACAATTTCAAGCTTAGCTGAAGGGGAGGGGGGTGAAAAAAAGGCACTTTTGAAAGCAATTAAGTGGTGCTTTAAGCATACTGGAGAACTGAAGGACTTGAGTAAGGAAGGGGTTAATGGAGATAAGGCAGCCGCAGGAACACGGTAGGAAAGCCATGAGTTGGAAAGCATAATTACTTATTTGCGTCAACAGTGTGTGTTGCTGTGTTAATGACATTACTTATAATGTCACTGCGCAACTCTAATGGAAACAATGGAATATGTGACAGCGGCCCTTTAAAAACCACGTTAATCACAGGCAGGCACAAACACCATCCAAAAATACATACACACATATATAAAATCAATAACGGGAAACATACCGTCTTTGAGTCTAATTCGTGGTGTGGCTGAGCTAAGACTTTATCTACACTGCCAGCGTCCGCAAACGTAACGAACCCAAATCCCCTGGAAAAAGAGAGACAAAATTAAGTCAGAGCGGTTAGAGGAGAGAATAATTACGACACATACATCTCGCTAATTATCATGGGAAAATAGACAAAAATAAAAACGCAGGAGAAAGACATGCATGTAAATCTAAGACGCCGATACAACGGTACTTGGCAACCGCCTTGGAAAAAAAATAATGCTGCCTTTTAACACGCCCTCAGCCGTATACAGAAGGTTACTTTTTAAACAGTTATAATATTAATCAACAAGCGAGGGAAACATAGATCGGCACTTTGAAACATTCGTCATTTTGTTTGTTTAAAATAAACCACACACTGCCGGCGAGCTAAAGCAGAAAGAATCCGCCTGAAGTCCCAAGTCAATGTCAAATTGTATCACCTTTGCAAAGCGCCGATTTATTTGCGGACAAAGCACAACTCGTGTGTAAAATAAAAGTACTGGATCGCCACGGTCCGCCGTGCCGAGCAATAGGAGGGAAAAGTGCATCTGTCATTGTGTGAATTTAAAGTAAAGTGAAAAACCAGCAGCCCCGAAAAACACGTCCTTGTTTTTACCTGGATCGCTTGGTCGTGGGATCCCGCATCACCATGCATTCTCTGATCTCCCCAAATTTACTGAAATAGTCTCTAAGGCTGTCTGCAAACGAAACAAGAGGGACATTTTTTTCTTAGTAAGCAGTTTCTTTTCTTTTTTTACCAAACAAGTGCTGTTTCCTCGATTTAAAAACAAGAGGAAAAGAAGAAAAGGGAGACGACGGCCGATGTGCACAGGGGTCGAATAGAGGACTCTAAATGAGTGGAAATTTAGAATAAGACACGGGCTCATCCCGCAAGGGCGATGCACACGCCGCACATCGCGACTGGCACAGGCGGACTGGCTCGGCTGCAACAACAAGACAAGAAGACAACTCAACAACAAAGGCGGCCGCTCGGGCACGGACGGGAAAATCTCTCACCTGGTGAGGTCTGCCAGCTGAGGCCACCGATAAACATTTTACTGTAAGGGGAAAACACGGCACAAGTCAGTCCAGATGTCAGATCGGCCATTTTGACGTGCAGCTAACTACTTAGCTAGCTACAAAAAAGAAAAAAGAGAAAAACAGCGAGCTAAACGAGAGGCAAGGACAGCAGCGAGAGAGCTGTTACAGCTAGCCCAGAAAGCTATCCTGGAGAAAAGAGGGGGGGAGGCCCCGTTCGCAAATATCATCAAACAAAGGTGTAGTTAACTCACTGCGTCCAGGAGACACATTTGCTTGTGCACAGGCGAGGACAAATTTGTGTCTGAATAATGTATCCTCAACAAAATAATTAAGGCAAAAAAAGTGTCGCTATAATTAGCTCCCTTACCCCGGGTCGTGTTGTGAATCATTCGGGCTTCCAGATGTGGCTTGGCTTCCGTCTCCCTCCATAGCTAACCCAACTATAGCCAGTAACTAACAAACACACACAGACGCGGCAAAAGCTACACGAAGCCCCGCTAAGAGAATATTACTGAGCCGGGAATGCGATCGTCACACGTGGGATCAGCTCAGCCTGGCTCCCTCCCCCCTCCCTAGACCCACATGGGGCGGAGCAAGGGCTCGTCGCCTAACCATTTCGATTGACGTCAGCGCGTCGGCCCCGCCCACTTCAGCTGAAACGCCGGTTCCGATGACTTTTTTTTCTCTCTCTCTCTCTCTCTCTCTCTCTCTCTCCCTCCCGTGAGAAGCGACGCGAGGAAACCATTACATCATTGATATCGCCGCGCGCAGCGAGCGTGCGTTAATCCCCCGTTTAAGAGCAAGATGTCTTCGAAGGTATAACGCGAAAAGGCGTCCGGGGGACAGTCGGTGACTTCAGATATAGCCCCTGCGATCCAATGAGGTCACATTCCCTAAATAGAACAGAAAATAAAAATTATTCATCTCCAGCCAAGTCAGCATGTGATGCTATCATACAGATACGGACGGATATTAATAACCAATGTCAATGTAAAAACAGCGACAAACACGAAAGACACAATCCATTCATAAGTCTGGTACGCCAACAAAATCAAATGATTAAAGGAAATAAGACATATAGTGCTCCATCCGATTCATGTACTAAAAACAATGCTAGCCATGCTTGAGGACTACCTTAACTGTCATTAACTGTAAAAATAAGAATATCTAAAAACCTTCTATCGTAATGATGCAAAAGTGACGTTCAGGTACTAGTGGTTGCTCGCAATTAATTTAATTTGTGACACATATTGCATTCTGTGTTGTTTTTGTGTAACAGTATACCATCACATGCAAAGTGCTGTGCTCCTATAAAAACCATGCCATTTAAAATGAACCACTTCCAATTTCTCTTTCTGACAACGGGCATGTAATGCATCTTACGCGCACAGATGCTTGCTGCGGTCAGCAACAGAAAAGCCTGATGTATGCACACGTGCCGTTCTGCCACAAACCAGGCCACAAAGGCAGAACGCAGCATGTCTGGCAAAGCTCAAGAAATGTTGTGTTGGAGAAAGAGAGACAATAAGGCTTCGGGATAACGCTGGAGCTTTTTGCCACACATTAAGGCACAAACAAGCATTTATTTAAAAAAAATAAATAAAAGATTCATCCGTGTTCTGTGGCTAGTTCAAGTCATGTGAAGTAATTATATTATTTGTACGGCATTTTCCAGCTCTGAAACGCTGTCAGTGATGAGACAGTGAACCCTGAAAAAGACTCATTAAAGAGCATTGTTTCTTTAATGCATGCTATTGCCTTTCAGTCCTTACAAAATGGGCTGTTCCGTACACAGCAATTTGGAAGGGGGGAGAAAACAGAACATCTGCAATCTGTGACTTAGCACAGGTGTATCTGAGGGAACACGAGAGAAAGCGGCCAAGTAAAGGAGATTGTACCGCACGTGGTAATTTTCAAAATCTCAGTGCCGAGGCTTTTATTTCATGCGCTGAGATCCAGGTACTTGACCTTCTGTGGAGTGTTCATCTAATACAGGAATTTCGGAACCGCGTAAGGGTGTTCTGATGCATAGAAGACCAGTCCTCGTGTCTGATTTTTTTTTTTATGAGACTTAACAATGCTGTGCAAAAGTCTCAGACAGTCAAAGAAAATTATGTTTAAATGATCTTCATGTTGGTGTAAAGCTATAACATTACACCCATCGAAATGTGTCAGCTTGGCCATTTCAAAACTTCTGGTAAAATCACTCCAGCATTTGCAGCAACCATCCAGTACACCGGTGTGTTTTTTGATTCCACCAATAGCACACCTTGTTTGGATAATCAATACATCACTGAGTTATTTAACTAATTAAGTTAATTAGCTAAGAGAGTTGGTGGTGAAATTTGACAAACACATGGAACGGCTGGGGTGCCCCTGAGGAGAGGTTTGGGAACTGAAGCGGTGTTCATCTAGCATTCCAAGAAGATATCAATAACTTTTTGGAGAACAGAAGAAATTTTTGTTCATTTTTATTGTGTTACTCTCAATTTGCATATATTCTAATGTTACATTGTTTTTTTCCCCTGAACAAATATACCATTACTACGAAGACAAATAGCTTTGGACATTTTTTTTGACTGTCTAAGACTTTCACACAGTGCTTTTTTCCTTTTTGATTTCCCACAGATGCACCCTTATTTGTAACACAACAGTTTATTCCCACAAAGTACACAACAGCAATCAATAGCAACGTGCTGTCCGAGTTAAGAAACGCCCGGTCTAGACTTTGTCCAGGAGTGTCTATATTATAAATGTATGTTTAATATAAATTAAATATAGATGTACAGACGTGCTTGCATCAGCTACAGCCTTTGTATTCCATCTACAAACTATGCATCATCCATTTTTCATAGCAAGATCAAAATGACATGATGTCCAACAAAGAGCTCAAACAATCGAAAAGTCAGATTCTCCATATATGCAGATTCGGCCTCCCACAGTGTCGGGGCTCCTTCAGGATGACATTCCCTAAAATGTAGCCAGAATCCGTGGTATTTTAACCAGTATCAGCTGCTTAAACCGCCCCAGTATGTCACTGCATGCTTCCAAACTCGCAAATGTAAAGGCAACCTGAAATGAATGTAAAACCGAGGTCGCAGTCCACGGCACATGCAAATGTGCCTCGTCCGTTTCGGTTTAATCATTGAACGTAGACGAGTTCCGCAACTCACTTCCAGAACTTCTGCCCCTCAGTATAGCTGCTTAATTACAACTCGATTTGACATCAGTAGTCTGTACTGCTTCGCACTCACTAAACTTTCACAGGGAATAGATTTTCACACTTAGGTCTATTAAGTGTTAAAATGATGTTTCGAGAGATATGGGACGGGACGGATTGGGTGTTGGACTGGGGCAGTAGCTAATACCGGGTCTGATTGAGCTGATCACCTTCACACACACACACACACACACACACACTGTCCTGCCTGTAGTCACGCTGTCGCTCGCTTAACCTACTCTGACGCGTAAGCCTCCCTGCAGCCGCCTGTTTTTCACTAATAGCGGCGCATGCTGGGCGTAGTTCATTAAGCTGAACCAAACGCAGATAAGCATCTTTTCACAGGGTTTCCTGAAACAAGCTCTTAAAATGTAATGTTTGAATGACGTTGTCAGGAAAG
Source organism: Isichthys henryi (assembly GCA_026776945.1). Classification (NCBI taxonomy): domain Eukaryota; kingdom Metazoa; phylum Chordata; class Actinopteri; order Osteoglossiformes; family Mormyridae; genus Isichthys; species Isichthys henryi. The sequence goes on along the minus strand of JAODJX010000103.1, from coordinate 1,621,268 downwards.
AAAAAGTTTATTGAGCTAGTTCATTTATTTTATTTGTTAAACAGAAATAAACTGAGTAAAAAATTAGTATTCAGCTGAAGATTAATGCACAATTTATAAAATTTGCTAATGGAATGACAATTAAATCTCAGCAAAATACATTAAGCAGTTCGCTATGTGCCCAAGTTCTGCCAATCTAAACCTTAATATGTTTACAAAATAATCTGTAATGTGTTTTGCTTAGTTTGATTCACAAGAAACAAGTGGTAATACGTGTACGATTGAAGTTAAAATTTGTTTTGGCACTATTATTTCACGTTTCTGGAGCTTATGTAACGTCAGTAACAATTAACTTAATGTTGTGCTTGGAGAATTTAATAGTCCAGATTTTGATCTTTTGCTTGGAAAGAAAAAATCTTTTTCAAAGATTAACGTATGAGATTTAAAAACTCCAGTTTGTCACCTACAATGAAACTGGTTTTACCTGAGGACGGGAAAGTAGCAGGGAAAATTACGATGAGTGTCCTTTTAAACATCACAACAGTTCTTATCTAAAAGTCAATTGAAATAAATTGATATTGTGCAAGTACATTCATTACTGGGAAGAGTGTGATTTGAAAGCGCTTTTCATTCGCCTGAAATTACCCCGTCATTTCATGATAAAGAAATTGCATTAACTAGTAATAAGTTAGGACATGTAAACACATCGGTTTTCATTCGGAAACGTTGCGGCTCCACCGCTTCAAAACTGATGCGTGAAAATCAGTGAAGTAGCTTTTCAAGCTACCGCAAAAAGTCATTTTTTACGACTAAACCAACGGGTCGCGCCTGTCAGCTGACAACTATGTCATGTTAAACAATTGTAAAATAGCACATAGTTTTTTTTTTTTTAGAATTCGTCCCGTCGACGCAAAATTATATAAAAAACCGTTATGTATAAAAATGACATTTGGCAAAGAGACAATGCAGCATTATAGAGAAACAGAAAGGAAAGCATCGGAAGATCCTATTACAAGCTCTAAATATGCATGCTCATTACTCAGTAACCGGCAGAAGCGGGCCTGCTTTTCCATTAAATCTGAAAGTGAGAGCTCAATTAAAGAGAGCAGCTCAGTGGATTCGGAGTCATGCTACAGTGATTGCTGTTTATTTTCTCTCTCGTTCTGAGCTTCACGGCTCGAAAAGCGGCTTACCGTTCCCCTTCTCCCCACCCCTCCCTGTTTGCTTTTCATTTTTTTTGCCCCCACCCTCCCGAAAGAAATCCTCCAGACAGCAGTTAAGTTTTAAAAAAATACTGGAGGGGGCACATCAAGGCAAGGACTAAGCGGAGTTGACGTGATCCCCCCCCCCTTGACTGGCAGGTGAATGCTGCTGTTTCACCTCACTGAGTAGCTCCTAGGAAATTGCAGCAGTCACTATATATACGATATATAACGCGTGTTTCCGCAGGTAATTTCAGCGCCCTTAATTATGAATACGTTCACCGTCTCCGTATTTTGGTGCAGAAATACAAACGTCAGAAAATTAAATGCAAATTTGATACAGGTTGGAATTGAAATAAACAGTTTTAAGTGTTAGAAAACCTCAAAACAAAACTTTTTTTCTAGGTAGCCTAGGAACTCCGCTGCGTTTTTTTTTGTTTAAATCGGAATTAAGCTGTGCCACCACGATTTCCAGCCAAGTGTGGCACTCGAAACTAAAGGAAAAGCTCTTCGAGGCCGAAGACGCTTAATCCCAACCTAATAGTTTGAAATCCCTTGCCCTCTGTCTAAAGGTTTGTTCCTGCCGGACGTAGTTCAGTTAAATTCGGCGTGGCCCCCAGGGACCGTCCACTAACCTCTGGGGCTTTGCCAAACAGGACGTCACTGTGGTCCCTGCCCCACCCCCCATCGCAGATTAAACCACATCTCAAGAAATAACCAAAAATATGAGGCGCACAGACGACGTTCTTGAAAACGTCTAGCATTTAAGGATCACCCTCCTCCCGCAAGCTGTTACTGCAGCCCCCGCCCCAACCCCTTTTGCTTTACAGGATTGTGAAGATATAACCGTTTGTTTTAACAGAGACCGCTCAGTGCTCGTTATGTGTGTTTAAGAATTCAATGACACATATTACTTATTTATAAATGGGTCACTCGCTGACCTTGACCAGGATAAACACTGAAGAGATGAATGAATAGGTAGGCCAATCTAAAGTGAGATGCACTTAGCGATATCTAAACATTTCTCTGGTATGCATACAGCAGCCTATTGGATTATATTAATAAAGTAGGTCTATTTACGTTTATTTACGTTTCCCGTATGACTAAGTTTGTCTTATTTACTCCTTGTTGTGCCAGGGAAAATGAGGTCAGATACTGTCTGAGGCAAACCCAGTCTTCTGTTTGAAATAACTACCTAAGCTTTTTGGCTTCCTTCGCAGAGGATAGGGCATCAGAGCATGAAAGCATGAAGAGGAGGAGAAAGACGGGTATCCGGAGGAACAAACTGGTCATAAAAGGACAGCACCAGTTAACCGATCAGGCCATGCAGCACAAAACCCACACAGCACATGCGTTTGTAACAAATGACCTTCGGATAATACACAAACACACAAGTCGCAGATCCCTCTTTAACTTTAATGCGCTTTAAAATTACATTTTAAATTAAGCCCGCTAGAATTATCATTATGAGACATCTACAGTAATTCAAATTACTCCAGTTTCTAATTAGATTTTCATTAGATAGCAAAGACGCAGGCTCTAGGTTATGATTTTACTAGAAATTGACTAATTCGCTCAGACAAAACACCGAAAATCCCATTTGCTTTTCTCCGATTTCCAATGTGCGTCCTCAAATGGAGCCGCAGTAACTTATCATTCATGAGAAACGCATTTCCTGCGGCAAACTGCAAACCCTTAGGACAGCGCCGAGACCACTTGTGACGCCCGACTTAATCGTCCTTATTTTTTTCCTTCTTTCCCCCCTAGTGCACTGACACAATCCGCCATCCGTAGCGATGGAGTCACCGTTAACCCTTTCCGGCACTTAACGACTTAACTCGCTTTCGCTTAGCAGAAGCAGCACGGCCATGTGTCCAGCAGCACACGGCGGAGCGTACAAAAATACCCAATATTAGCCTGTTTCGCTTGTCTTTACGGTCTGATTTTCTGTGGGACTTTAGGGCACATTACTTGACCTTCTACATTCACCCACTTCTGCATGTTAGTCTTCATGGAAGTGATTTTGTTGAGACAAATTATAAATATATATCGCTACAGAGCCGAGTGGGTGGCGCAACTTCGAATAGGAGGGGTTTATCACTATGGATAGGCGGGGCTTATGGTTAGGGTATAGGTATAAATCCCTCCCATAATGCTCCGCCTACTCGACATTGCTCCTCCCATTTGCCATCCGGTTCCTGGCTGCAGCAATGCGCCTCTCACAAATGAGGCTGGCCAGCAGGAAACCGTGACGCACATGGGCGTCTTCGACGTTTTGCTCAGTCACCTGGGTTCTTCCTTCGCTTGTTCTCCCGTTGCCATCACTGCACCATCACCCCCGCGCCGGCAGAGGAAAGAGACGTCTTCCATGTAATAAAATCCATATTTAAATGTGAACGCTAACTTGACTGCGACAAGAGCTCCTTGTGCGTAACGTGCAAATATATAGGTCAGCAAACAGAGTAAGATATTACCGCTGGGCTGAGCACACATCACGGGGCAAGTGCTCACCGTGGATAAATCATTGTAATTGTGACAGCTGTTCTATTTATTTCAATGAAAACATATAAATCCGGGGTTTATGGAGAGTTTGTTTATTCTCTTTAATCTGTGCAGCTATCAGTGTTAAGTGAGTGTGGCAGAGAAGCCATTAAACCTTCAAAACAACATAAGAGATGGGAAGCTCTTGTGCTTCGCCAGCTTTTAGCACAGCTGTCTGTAAGCGCGTTTCTTTTTACCCATAAAGAACTGGAAACGCAGTTCATAGCGCCGTATTAATGTTCTATAATGAAAAGCGCATGTCAGTGTTTGGACACGGAGGGCACCTATTTTCTGCTGAGCGATTTAAGTTAATATGTAAATGGAAGACTCCTGTTCGGGGAAGTGAGTCAAGAAATATAATTTATGAACATAGATGTATTCGCAAACACTGCCTGAAGCGAAAATGACATCTTTGTTTCATTATTAACTTGATGAAGTATTTAAGGGAAGAGTTTAAATGTTAATGTCCTACAGTTGTTAAATGTCATGAAGAGATAAATATGAATCCCTATTACTGGAGAGGATAAATCCTGTCTGTGTGTTTCTATACAAAATTGATTTACTTGGCAAACGATGCGGTGAGCGCCAGCAGACGTTGTGCCCTGTCACACTTACCAACACTCACGTGTGTCATGTGACAGCCACTAATGGCATTCACTCTGACGCAAACCCTGCATTTGCTTGGGGCCCCTGAGTCTTGGGGGCCCCCTGTTGTCGGCAAACAGTTACTATATGGGGTGGGGGGGAACCCAAAGTGACTCGGAGAGAGAGCCCAGAAATAACAAACCCACCCCTGGCGACGGCCGAGTTTCTGAGGACAGAAGCCTATCGTCAGTGAAGGCTGAGAAAAAAAAAAGGAAGTCTGCTGGGAATTATGGGAGAGAGAGCATTTGCAGCAGGAGCGAAGAGAGGGTTAGGGAGTGAGAGCCAGGGACAGCCGGGGACGTGGAGCACGTGATGCAGGAACAGGGATCTGCACAGGGCTGAGAACACGGGCACAGCACCCGAGAACCTCCTGACATGGAGCACGTGATGCAGGAACAGGGATCTGCACGGG
>JAODJX010000103.1:1565277-1580247 GCA_026776945.1 Isichthys henryi | reverse complement strand
CCCCCCCCCCCCCCCCCCCCCCCCCCCCCCCCCCCCCCCCCCCCCCCCACACCCGAACGCCCCCCGCGGCCCCGAGCAGACACCCCACAACCACCCCGCGCCCCCCCCCACCCCCGGGGGGGGGGGGTGCTTTTACCTTACTGAGAAGGGGCTGCAGCTTGGTCAGTGCTATGACTGTAGCCTCTATCAGCACCTGGCTGTTGTAATTATCCGGCCCCTTCAGACAGCTCTCCAGGCCCTGCGGAGGAAACGGACTGGGTCATCAGGCTGCCCGGGCCACCGGAACCAGCGCCGAGAGACATTTAAGGTTAAAGCTGGTAAAAACAGCCCAGGATCGCAGCAGAGGGTGATCACAGTCACACCCACTGGCTGATGAAGTTCATAAAGGCACTAAAGCAGACTGTAACCATCCAGGGAACAGGAATGGATGCACGAAGAAATAACCACCATGACGACACAACCGTACTCTGTAAAACTTCTTTTTTGCTCTGCATGATGTCATTTCCTGTATCAATTTCCTCTCTCGGTGTCATTTCCTGAATTCGTAATAGCCGGATTAGCATGAATTTCAGCAGCTGCTACCCACATTGCGTGCCCATCGAAAACCTGTCACATGCACAAGGAAGCTGGTGTGGCCGTAGTGGCAGGAGCGAGCGGTGCCGGGTGCCATGTTTTGGGTGAATACGCACGCGGTCGATGCTGAGCAGGGGGCTGGCCTTGCTCAGGATGCGGATGATCTGCTTGATCTGGCCGTGCGACACGCGCTTGCTGATGCAGCCAAACACCACCAGTGCCCGTGGCTGCAGCGACGGGTTGTACTGGAACGCAAACCTGCGCAGAGGAGGAGTAACGGAGGAGTAAAACAGCACACCCCCTACAGGGCTCCACATGAGCTACTCCTTATATCGAACGACGGGATGAATGAGGCAATCAATCCAGTCAATCACAGGCCGCAGGCAAATGTAAATGGGGACTAAATATTAATGTGACAGAGGCCATTTTCATGCTGCTCTGTGACATGACAAGAGAAGCAACAAGGACTTACTTCTGTGCAAGCTCCGTCCACTGGTCAAGCCACTTGCATGAAGGAATGTCCCTCATACAGGCCTGGGGAGGGAAAAGAAATATCAGCCACATTCTCTCTCTCCTACAGATACACACAGAGTGAAGTGGGATGGAAAACTATTTTGCCAGTCAGGCAAGGGGAACCTCGTTTGATACAGGAAACCAGTCACAGGCAAAGAAAATAAAGTTCCGGGTTCAGGGTGTTTTGTGCATGCGTGAAGTCAGCTTTGACAGAGCTCATTTAAATTCCACCATGTTCCAGAGAGTTCTCCGGAAGCCAATTTCTGCCCGACGCTTCAGCGAACTCCGAACCTCCATGATCTCCAGCAAGGCCTCGGTGACGGTCTCCAGGGACGACAGGGCGAAGGTCTCCCGTTCGTAGGAGCCGGGGGAGAAGGATCGGTCGCGGTAGCTGGAGCGGAAGGCGATGACAGCGGCCGACTTCACCTTGCTGATGCCGAAGAGCAGGTAGAACTTGGGTAGCGAGAACTCGGTCAGACTCAGGCGGAGAACCTGCTTGGTTTCCTCTATGGAGGGACATAGGAGATAGAATGCAGAACCGGCCAAAGTCAGAGGAGATTTCAAGGTGTTTCTGGCTGCACTTCACACGCACACAGAGACAATGAGCCACTCAGAGAGGGGGCCGCATGGCAGGGATAGGGGGGCACACGGCGGCAAAGGTGCAGAGATATACAGGGAGAGAGATAGATGGGATCATGGCGTGGGGGCACCCACAGAGTGAGGGGGAGAGGGGTGGAGGGGCAGTTGGAGGAAGAAAGGACCATTGGGGAGGGGCAGAGAGAGACAGGCAGGCCACAGAGGGGGTGGGGCACCCACAGAGTGAGGGAGAGACAGAGGGAGGGCAGAAAGAGAAGTGGCAGAGCTAGTCAAAGGGAGATCGGGGGGCAGGTAGAGAGACAATGAGGGGCTGGTAAAAATATGCCAAACCCATGCATGCGGAGAGTAGAGCCTCACCGCTGAAGTTGAGCTGCGAGCAGGTGCAGAGCGAGTGGATGATGTTGATGACCAGGCCGTGGGTGGAGGCGCGCAGCGAGAGGGGGCCCGTGGCCACCAGCAGGGTGACCACGTGGAAGAGGTAGGGCAGGTGCGTGGCCACGTCCAGCGAGTTGTGGAAGGAGAGCATGAGCATGTAGCGGGCCAGGATGGCGATGTCATCCCACATCAGGTGCTGCACCAGCGTAGGCGTCGGCGACAGGCACGTCTTGTCGATAATCTTGCACATCCGACTGATCACCTGGGAGTTCAGAGGTGGAACAGACCAGACATCAGCAACCAGTGAAAAGTCCAACAACCAATAAACATGATATTTCCACCCTGCGGTACATGAGCAGACAGAAAAATATAACAGAAATGCTGCCTGTGGTATCATTAGCTTGTTTTCTTTTTCTTTTTTCTTATCCAGCGTATGCTACTGACGACAAACATCTGAAACGCCTCTATATATAAATGCGGTGCATGTCTGACAGATCATGTCTGGAGCTGATGTTTCTGTTCACGAACGGACACACAGCAGAAGAGCAAACACTGAAGGAAGCTTTACTAAAACATGCATTAAATTAAAAAAGAAACTATTTGCCACGCTTCCCTGTGTAGACAGTAGGTCTGTGAGGGGCACATAAAGGAGTTTCTTGTTCCTGCCCAGCCACAGGTACCCCTCCTCCCGCCACCCATTGGCACTGCACACTTCAGTTGGTGTTGCACCAACCTCCCCGTAGCATTTAGAAATAAAGAACGAACAGTAACCAGAGTGACGTTTCATGCAGACTACCTCCAAGCCCCAGTCACACGATTGCTACTCCAGCGTAACCTACGAGCTACTCGCCAAACTGGGCCAGTCCGTAGGGCGGCAGAGGGTCAAGGGAGAGCAACAAACCCGAGGACAGGCAACCAATTTCAGCCTGGACCTGTGCGATCTTTGGCCGACGGGTAACTGGCTTTTCCGGAAAGTTCCTCAAAGCCCACGGGCTCACCTTGCTGGACACCAGCTTGACGTTGCCGGAAGCCAGTGCCACCGCTGTGTCGGCCATCACCTCGGCCTTGACGGAGCCCAGGCCTCCAGTGGCGCTAGTTTTGATGAAGCTGTCTAGCACCACATCCAGGAGGTCTGTTATCTTTGTGGGGGGGGGGAGGTCATATGCTTTCAGTATACTTTTGATTTTCTCAAAGAAAGCAAAATGCAGAAAGAGTTCAGAAGGGACTTTCGGGCAGTTTCATCTCACTTTTTAGGTCCACGTGCAAAAAGACATCGAAAAACACCTTCAATGTGCACATCTGGACCCCCCCGGGACACACAAGCAGTTGCCGATCCTCATTGGTGTTACGGTATGCAATTAGAACGGAAATTTCACTTCCCTTTCAACAGCTGAGCAAGAGACAAATTAAGCTCAAGGGCACGATAGAGGGGAAGAAATGCTTCTGCCAGGCTTTCAATCGACATCTACTGTGATAACATGGAGGAGGACCAGACTCTGGACCCACCTGTCCCAGGCTGCCCCAAATTTTGGCCTGGATGGAAGGGTACATCTGCTTCTCGTTGATGGTCATGGTGATGAGCTTGTCCAAGATGGCCGTCACCCGCTGTCGCTTGGCGTCGTCATTGTGCTTGCAGAAGCGCACGAGGTTTAGCAGCCAGGGTGTCATATACTCCAGGCACAGGTGTTTCAGCTCGATACCTGCAAGGGGCGCACAGGGTCAGCCACCGCACCCAGAAAGTCTCCGCAAGAGAGCAGAACCTGAGTGAAGACTCACTATTTCATATCTCCTTCCTGCAGTCCTTTTTGGTGCCACATGGAGTGCTCCACATTAACGAGGCACTAATTTTAACCATTACAAAGAAATGCTTTTGTTTTGCGTCTCATTTAAAACATGATGATATATCTGTTCATAAGTGTTCTGGGTTAACTATTTTGAGCAAGACCAGGGATTCGATTCATCTGACGACGCAGAGTCAATATGGAAGTTGACGCAGACGAGTACAGGGTGGAAGACCTAAGCGGTATACTGACTGGACTTGCTGAATCCAGAGATGCACTCCTCCAGGAACTCCAACGTGAGGTGGGGTTCGTTAGCCGCCAACGTCTTGCTGATGGAGACGATGAAGAGCGTGTTGTTGGCGGGAATGCACAGCCCCGACGTCTCCAGCAGCTGGCCCTCGATCTTCAAGTTGAAGGTGCAGGTCAGGGCACAGAGCAGGTTGTAGGCTGCAGACCTGCAACGAGTCACGTCAAGTCCGAGTCAAAGTCAGAGTCAAGTGAAGGGGGCTTTGCCATACCATCCATGTACAGGTACACAGTGACACAAAACATTGCTCACCCAGAGCCATGGTGCAACGGCATCCACAGACGAAGGCTTTACTCAAAACTCAAAGTGTAAAACATAGGGCAGGCCTGGCTTAATATCTGACATCTGCCAGTGGTCTACAGATGGAAACCCCACTGACAGGACCTTAACAGTGTCTTAACAGTGAAACTACATTTTGCTGGGGATAGGTACACTGCAGGTAGACACCTGAAGCGGTGGATTATTTGTATCAGGTTTGTTAAATTAGGGGTCCATCTAAGCTCTGCAGGGTGGTAGATCTCCAAGAGCAGGGCTGGTGACCAATGCTCTAAGTCATGACTTGATTGCTATGCCGACCCTCAACACTCAGGCAATAAACTGAGGACATGGAGGTCCAGAAGGGGGCTGACCTCAGGCTTGGGTCGGAGCTGCCCAGATTGAGCAGGGCAATGTTGAGCAGGGTGCCGGGCACGTCCTTGGGCCGGATTTTGGTATGCTGAGGGATAGAGTCCGGCTGCGAGAGCTCCCAGCGCGTGCGGATGTGGATGATCGACTGGACAATGGCCTCGCACTCCTGGTGCATGAACGTGAGCGGCGTGCCCTGGTTGGCGATGGTCAGCGTGAACTGGTTCTCATCCACCAGGCAGATCTCCTCTACCTCGGACGCGTAGTAGATGTCGTTGAGGAAGACGGACTGGCCCAGCACCCGGGTGCGTTCCGCCGAGGTCACCTGAACCGCGGTAGAACCCACCTGCGATACGACAGCCAAGAACAAGGAGCAGTCACGAGAGCATGTCTGATTGCTTGACAACAGTCATAAAAAGAAAACTATGGTGATCAGGCTGTAGTTTAAGAGCTGCAAATGTAATGTATGTTCGTACAGCTTTGCTATTTATATTAAGGTTATAACATTGAGATAGTGCTGAAATATAGTATTTAAAGTAAAGGGAAACTGAACCCTTCATTACCAAAGTCCAGACCACAACTCTAACCCAGTAGTTCAGGCGTATATGCAGGGGCGGGGCCACAGGGGCCCTGGCTCCAACCATAGCCTGATTGCCCTCTCCCTTGTCACTCATTTATTCAAAACATATCATTGGATAATAAGGATGGCCCCTATATATGAATCATGGTCCTTAATACGTCCCCCATCTTATCCTAGAATCACCCCTGAACAGGCTACAATGTCGCCATCTGAGGGCCATTGGTATTGACTGCTGATGTTTAATTCTGTTTATTGTCACTAGATGTTCCATCCATCCATCCATTTTCCAAACCGCTTATCCTACTGGGTCACGGGGGGCTAGATGTTCCAGTAAACATAAAAATCTCAAACAGTGTGCTGCATATTCCAGACGTACGTATATTGCACCCTATTACTGACCCAATGTGCCAAATAAAATCTAGCATGCCGCAAACTTGGGCAAAAGTGGTTACAGCAGTACATGTGCATTCACTGGAAGCTCATCCTAACTGCAGTTATGTCTAGTTGACGTACCAGTGAAAAAACTGGACATTGCAAATGATCATGCTGGCAGAGAGACACTTCGGACAAAAGCATCTGCTATATATGTGAATGTTAGTGTAGTCTTAGTCCTCACTCGCACCTTAATGGAGACCTTTGTGTCCTTGTGGGCCAGCTTGAGGGCATTGTGGAACACCTTGAGATCTTCCTCTAGGGCCAGGGTGGCAGCGGGCAGCTTCTGCTGGTCCGGCTCGACATGCTCAGCCAGTCGCGCCGGCGAGTCGATGAAGAGCAGCTTCTTACTTCCCTTGAGGCCGGTGAGCAGACGCTCGTGGTACTTGGTGTACTCTCGCACCCATGAGTTGCAGTTGTAGACGTAGACGGCGGCCACATTCTCGTAGGCGAAGCCCGGGAAGACAACGAACCACTTGGACAGGAAGTCGGTTTTAAAGCGGTTGCTGGGCCCGACGTGGGTTAAGTCAACCACGATCTCGTACGGTTTGGCGTAGTAAGGCTTCAGCGTCAGCAGCACGTGGTAGATGAGCAGGTCGCCGTTGATTTGACCAGTCTTGAATCTGGGAGGGGGGGGGACAAGCATCAGAAGAATTCAGTCAATCTGCCCCAACCCGACATATAACTCTCCCGGTAGCCTTCGAGTCCGTTCACCGTCCCGGTTCACTTAGCGTGTGACCAGACGTTGTTGATCGTCATTTTGACAGGGTCGTAAAAATTTTCATTTTTAAATAAGACGTATTTAACAGCATTTTCATTCATTCATTTCCAAATAATCAATATAGAGAACAAGCTTATAGATTTTGCATTTATAAGAGCATATAGGAGAAGACGAAGAGACGCCAACAGTGTGGTTACTTCATGTCAAAACCACATGAAACAGATGAGTTTCAGAGACAGTGGAACACAGCTTGTCCTGTAACATTAGCTGCTGCTGACCGATAAAGCTGAAGTACAGACACTTTCCTACGGAAATTCAGGAATCGAGTTCTTGGTTTCGAGTCCCTTGACCGGTAACTTTTGCAGCTCCTGGCTACTGCCGTACATGGCTTTCACACCGCACAGCAGTGTATGCTAAATATGCATGGGAGACGCGAAAAGCTCGTATGTTAATCGTCACACAGTTTGAAATGAAACTACACCGTCTCCCGCCCAAACAACGAAGGATGAAAAAGTCGTTTTGGTAGTTACTGAGCGGATCAATCACGCCGTCTGAAAACACAGGACGAATCACGTCCCGTAATGGTTCAAAATAGGATACAGCATTTCATTAATATTTCATTTACATGGACCCGGTACCGGCAATTATAGTCAATCAATCAGCAAATGTATCAGAATAAGACATGTGAGACCAAAAACAAACCTAGACAATAGCTAACTGATGCGCACAAGTGCCACTGGACAGGGGTATGAATTACTTAAAATTACGGTACATCACCGTCTGCGTTCTAATCTGTCAAAAAGACAAACGGCTTTCAATGTTTTCTGTCAATGGCGCAGGCGTAACATATTCCGTTAACACGACCTCTGCGTGCGACAGACGTATGTGTGGCAGGAATTAAAGCATCCCCAAATACAACCAGTGCATGGGTTGGGGGGGGGGAAACAGGAAGCCTGTTGGCCACGCCTGAGGACTCAAGCGACAGTGTCTTGCCACCCGCGTGCCTCATACTCCGCTTACCTTCAGAGCACATCGAGCAGAGCACAGCTGTCACACGCCAGCATCCCGGCAGCTATACCTCCCAGCCCACCTGACTTGACCGCGACCAGACCAGACCAGTCAGAGAAACCACATTCCCAGGTCACCCTGCAGGTGAGTGACCCTTTGCGAAATTCCCAGACATGAAGGTTCCTCAGCGACCTCTGAAGGACCAACACTGGTGTACCTACTAAATCATAGATGCTGCAACATTTTAATTCACTGTCTGATTTTGTTATTTGAAATTATTTAAAAAAAAAAAAAAGAAACATGACAACTACTTATTATGTTTGCTGCCTCATTTTACGTTATTGGCAGAAATTATATTTTTACCTATAATGTTTTAGATATGCTTTTACTTTTTTTATCTTACAAATGTGATTATGAACTTCACTGCCCTGATTAGAGCCGAGACATATTTCACAGTTGTGTCACTACGCAATTCATCTCTCGCGTCAGTGCGTGCTACCATTCAAACCACATGGGGTTTTCAGTTTAATTCAAGCACGCAACTGACAACTCAGTGAACCAGACACTTAGATGCAAAAGCCAGCCAGAGGCCAGCATGCTTTAATCCCAACTCGAAGTCCTTCTTGTTCAGGAAATCTTCGTGGAGAAACGATAGTAATGATCGCAGGACATTTTTACTTGTGTAGGTGGCATAAATCGCATGTTCGACAAACTTATCGTACTGATGTGACTGCCCGTTGCGACTCCTCCCCCCACATGAATGCAGACGAGCTCATGCGAGGGACATTTTTAGTCCTTGTGCACTTCCTCCAGGGCTGGTGATCTTTTAATGATGATCATTTGCATGCAGAAAAGGACTACCTTTCTCCTTTTCTTCACAGCAGAGCAATGGGCACGTCCAAGTTCAACCTTGCAGTCGGCTTGATAGCCCTGATGGCTGCACCACTGGCCTTTACAGAGGGACATAACACAACAGAGGTAACCAATAAGAGGCAAGACAACACGGAAAGTGCAACCACTTCAACACTCAACAATCAAGACAGTACACCCCAAGCTTCTTCAAAGCAGAGCACCACCAACTCAGCTATCGACAACTCAGCTAACACCTCCGTTATACCCAGCGTTTCTCCAAAACATCCGTTTGATTTCACTTTTTTGGATGCGAAGGTTGCACTGATGGGGGGGGGTGCGGTTTTATTTGGCCTGCTCATCTCCAACATTGTGCTGGCCTGCTGCATCTGCAGCCTTAGGCGCCGCGTGTCCTACTGGACTATCAACAGAATCGGGAACTTAACGGACGTGACAGAGGACCGGTATGTCGTCAGGGATGCTGGGCTGCCGGCAGATCAGGCAGTGGAGCTGTCTACGATTTACACCATGCCGGATAAAACTGAGCAGGAAAGGAACACTGAAGAGGCACACAATGCAGAGGGCACCGCCACCACCAGTGAGGTGGAACCCGCTAACGGGGATGCCCAGAGTCCTGAGCAGGCTGAGATCTTGCCTCCAGAGCCCCCTACTGATGTAGCAGAGCCCGCTGATGATGTAACACATGCTCTCCTGGTCGTGTAGGACCTGTGGGATACACCAATGGCCTTACACCATCTAGCGAAGGGCAGCAAGTATCCTGCATTCAAGACACCTGCTTTTGTGCGTACCCCCTGTAGGTGAAACTAGAGAAAAGATAAAAGGGGAAGGACACTCGGACTCCCCACATTCGGTAATCTGCCTGCTGTGAAAAGCTTAAGATGTTACTCATTATTCATACAAGAGCAGTGTTCCCCAATCCGGTCCTCCCCCACCATAGTCAGTCCATGTTTTTGCTCCCTCCGAGTTCCCCAGCAGACAGTTCACGTTTTTGCTGTTCACATTTCCCTACTGGGACCTCGGAGGGAGCAAAATCAAGGACTGTCTTTGGGTCCCCTAAGACTAGATTGGGAAGCGCTGAAGTACAGGTGTGTACTGCAAATGCGAAGTTATATAGAATTGGATTTCACACCATGATGTGTTACTTTTGATTTATATTTGATTTATATGTATACAAGTTATGCTTCTGCTGAGCTCTTATTTCACTGCTTTTACTGAATGGAACGAGAACTGTACTCTTCGCAAGGAAAACGATGTATTGGTGTGCGATGAACAAACAGTAAATTGTCTTTAATGAGAGACTAAGACTTAGATTAAGGCTGGATTAACAGATTTGCCGGCACGCTTACGGTACGACTTTCACTTTTTAACCCCTTGTAATCTGCTGAGAACTTCTGAATTAAAACTAATAAACGATCCTGTTTGGAACGATAATCCAGCAAAAGCTGCCGCCTCTTGCTTAGGTTCCGGCTGGCAATGGGTGACGCGCAGAACAGCCGTCGAGAGCGACCACAAGCCCCCGTGGTTCCTTGTGGGGGCCGACGGAATGCTCCTGTGCCTTTCTCTAAATAACCTTTTAAATATACAAGCTTTCCACCCAAAACTATAAATCCCATCGTCCGCTCGCACAGTGTGGCCTTCTCATGGTGGTCAGGCGGTCCGGGCCTTACGGATTTGCGAGCCGGCGGTTTTCAGCGATGAGCCAGACCTGGTTGGAATACAAGACCAGCCTGCAGTTCGCTTCGTCGATCAGGCCAGCTCTACATCAACAATCCCGTTTTCCCCCACACAAATCATCTTCACATCCAAAACTCCTCCATCTAAAGATGATATGCAAATACGCCCCCCTTCCCTTAGTAGCCCATGTCTACACAGGAATCTATACCTCCTCACACTCGTAGGGTTTGGGGCGGAAAACCCCGGCGAATGTGAAACTTCGCGATTAATGCTTGACCCATAATCTCAAGCCCTAACAATCTGCTATCTTGAGTCTGCTATCTTCCAACTACTGAAACTGTACACCAAGTCAAATTACTGTGTAGATACAGGCCCATAATTTTCATAGCCAAAAAGACTATTAAAATGTGAGTGAGGCTGGTTGCCAAGACAAAGATGCATAGCAATACTTTGTTTTAAAGATATAGCAACAAATGTTATGATTACTACTTTTTCTATGATTTTTATGTGACCCACGACATTTTCAGTATTGTTTTTCGTAAATGTGTCTTCTGCGATCTTTCAGCAAGCTCCAAAAATATTCCTGTTTAATTGCTCATGGCCAACTGACGAATAACTGAAACTGCGAATGTCAGACGCGCGAATGCATCTGGGTTATTGTAAATCCAGAAGTGGCACCAAGTGGAGAGTCAGATGCATTTGGGGGTGGGTTTAATCCTGTGAAGTGCCCACAACAGACAAGACGACAAATCGCAAACTCCCCATCATTACATAAAAGCAAAACTTTCATTCCTTTGTATTTTGTTCGCTTAAGGTGCCATAACAAGCATTTACTGCGATGCCCCCCCAAGCCCTCCATGCACGAAAACAAGCTACGCATCTCTGCTAGATGTGACCAACAAAGACATCTGAGACTACAATGAGCTCAGATCTTGTAACCACACTTTGCGCGCTCTCCTCCCTTCCACCTTTACGCAACATGACATTCAGTCAAATGGTAGTGGCCAGCATCATTCGAGGCATTTTGCACCCAGGGTAACGTTTCCACACCCCTCAGAATACAAAAGGAGACGTTTCACAAGCACTAGACTGCTGTTCATAATCATACTGATAAGAGAGGCTGAAGAAGCACCGTTTCAGTCTCTCACTTCCTGCCTCCGGAGTAACTGTAACAGGTTCCGTATTCTACCACACTCATGCCTCACCCCTAAACAGCAACTGCGGCGAACGCTAGGGTTCGGGAAAAAACCCAAATCCTACTCCGATACGGATCATTTATTAGAAGAAGAAATGCCAGTGTCCCTCGGGTAACCTGGGCGTCTGCAGAGGTAGGTCAGAGCCTTTTCTCTTCCACGCAGAGAGACTTATTGCACTCATTTGAAATGTCAGTGATGTCTGTGTCGCGTCTCCTGCAAGAGGAAGAACATGCCACAAGAGGCCAAGCTAGCAATTCAGCGTACACCTGCGGTACGGACAGCTAACTTTTGACCAGAGTCGGTTTATCCTTTGAGGTTGAGAGCTCTGCAAACCAAAACCGTCTCTCGACGCCTTAGATCAGAAAAGCCCCCATTACGGGAGGATTTTTATACACGCCCACACATTTTCCGAAAGTCATGGCAGCCATGTGCGTTTCCGAATATGTAACGTGGTTTCCAAATTTGCGATTAGGGATGCTGCGATTTAGGCAATGGCACCTGAACGTGTATTTTATTGATTGAGTTTTTAAAAAATAATAATAATAAAAAATCCATTATGTTCCCCTTCCGCTAGGTAATGAAAAAAACTATTAGCATGTCACGCCAGCTCAATATGACTGCTTCGGTCACAGCTGTATACTAACTAGTCTGATATTAAAATGAAGGAAACCAGGAAGAACACAAAATTTATCTTAAAAAAAACGCAGACCCATGAAGTGTTTTTACTGGGAATAACTCAAAATCAATCATTAATATTATTCCTGAGGCACTGGTAATCATTAAGTATGTTGCACAACAGTTACTGTCGAAACTCTAGCTTGCGACTTCCGATGACAAAACAGAGAAGCTAGCTGTTGTGAAGTCCACGTGCCCAGCATTTCGTGAAAAATGACAGACAGAAACAAGCTCTCTCCATCTTGTTTTTCATGAATCAGACTGGCCGACACGCTGGAGTTGAAGATGAGGCCCATCAGCGTGGTCACCTTCTGGTTGCTGGTGGCTCTGTGGACGCCGTCGGCAGATGGTTACCCACTCCCCACCACCGAGGCTGCGACCAATCGAACAAGTAATGCTTTCAGAGCCAACCTGGAGACCAGAGGAAGTGAAGAAACGGGGAGGTCCGAGGAACACACGGCTGCAAGAGCCAAGCTGGCTTCAGTGGAGGAAATGGCATCGGCATTTTCGACATCGAGCTACACTAAGAGCAAAGAACCACATACCCTCTCCTCTCCAATGGTAGCTTCTAACACAAGAACCCAGCGACACACCTTGCTGCTGTCCAGTAATCCATTAACAGCACCTAAGGAGACTGCTCATTCATCTACCGCAGAACATAAAACCAGTGATAGACCACAACAGCATTCCGATGGTCTACACTTAGGCCATGTAACCACTTTGACAGCAACCACACAAAGACCCCCACAGCCATCGGCTCTGCCAGCTACTTCGGGGGAAAAAATCACTCTGAGAATGAACACAACCAGTATGAGAGCGACAGTAGCGAAAATTGGTGCCACATCAGATCAGAAATTAAGTCCATTTAGCCAATCAACAACATCCTCATTAAGGGACAAAACCACTTCTACCAATAAACCTCAAGTCAAGTCGACTCCAGGCCTTACCACATTTGCCACGCACACAACTACTACCGACATCGCTTTAACTACCACCAAATTAATTGAAACGACTGTACCCTCCACCAGCACTGTGACTACTAAACAAATATCCAAAGCGATTATAGAGAACAATGGTAATGGTACAGGCACTACAGTGGCTGCTGTTATAGTAAGCGCAATAGTAGTCATGATCGTGGCAATCGCGTTCATCATGTTGCGGAAGAATCGCAGGCAGGAGAGGAACAAGTACAACACCACATGGGCCGGCCCCACACCCTTCCTGGATGGTGAGATCCAGTCTAACATTCCTTTAGGTGAGGACGATGATGGTGGCAAGAGGCAGCCACACAAGCGAATCTCGGTGCCCAACTTCTTATCTGGACCCTCATCCAAACGCGAGTCTCTCCTCAAAGAGGAACAGGTGCCCATGGAAGGACTGGTGCAGGGGAGCACCTTCAGTAGGCCTCAGGACAACGTATCCCCACCCAGCAATGGCAGTGTTCTTAGCGATGAAGCCCAGCCTCTCGGGGCCACACCCACGTCAGATCCTGAAAGCCCATCACCAGACACCTCGACCAAGGGGGAAGACAACTTTGGACAAGATCCTATTGAAGACGACGCAATAACAGAGACCCAACCTGACCCTCCTGCACCTCTAGTGGAGGTCGACCTCGAACCCCCACCCGGACAGGAGGCTCTTCCACCTCCACCCTCAGATGGCCCAATTGTCCCACCTCCGCCCCCTCTACCGCCCTCTACAGAATGACGGCGATCACTGCAAGCAGCCCAGCCATAGTAAAGCATTCGTCTTATGCCTTGGGGTTATTCAGTAAACACATGATTTCCGACTGCTTACTCCTTACATACAGCTTTGCCGTACATTGGGAAAAAGGGAGGACTGGGGAGGGACATCTAGGTCAGCACTGGTGGTGGTGGGGGTGCAGGGAGGTTTAACAGTCTGGCAAGTGGAACCTGAGACCGTATCGCACTCTCTGTTTGGGAAACTACTGCAATTCTCCCATTAATCCAGGCTGGCTGGTGTGCTGCTTCTGTGAGCCAATCAACATAAAGGATGTATGATGAGGGTGGGTGCAGGTGTTAGACTTATTTGTGAGGGGAGCAGGGGAAGCCTTGCATGCCCAGATGGAACACGTGTCTAGTGTTCACAGAACGCAAAACACAGGGACAGCGGGGGCCAGGGGCTGGGCATCGATGCAGCCCCAGTTACTGCAGCGCTGCAGGGCGAAGATCCACCAGTCACCGCAAAGGAAAACCACGGCCGAATTAGAGCTGCGTCTATTTCACTTTGAGCCGGGACAGGAAAAGCCCATGGCAGCTCGCTGCAAAAAGGAGAACAGACTGTCAAGGTTGTTAGAGCACAGACAACACTTATGCTTGCTACTGCTTTTGCAAACGTAAGGGGTGATGATTTAAAACTGAATCCTCCGGCGGTGCCTTTGCATGCTATACATTGTATGGTAAGCTTCTGCAAACAAATAAATAAGAATTTTTAAAAATTATATCAAAATGGTCCTGAATCCAACAGACTGTAATATCTGTGAGCCCCACCCCCACAAACATTTTTTTTTTTTATTAAACTGCATATCAGCCAAGGACTTTTCCTCAAATTCACCACAGCCCAATACAATCAGGGAGGCCAATAGTGACCTATCCCTCCCACGAGGGCAGCCCTCCACTAAATCTGAGGCGGCGTGTATCTGCGGGACGTGAAAGGCGGACGAGCAAAACAAACCTACAAAACAAAAAGTAAAGAAAAAAGAAAGAAGAGCGCTCCCTGTAAATAGGGACTGAACGCTTTGTTTAAACCACAGGTGGAAATTTCAGATCTAGAAAGTCCAAATCCAGGCCAAGGTTTAGTTTCAACCAACCAGTTGAGTTTAAAGAGTCACAGAGTACTCAACTGGTTGGTTGAAACAAAACGCGCCTAACACAGGCGACGTCCTCCGTGATCATTCCCTCCCGATCGCTCCAGAGGGCCTCTGTCTAACCACGTCCTGGCCCGGCTGCATGGCCCGGCAACATCCGGCACCATCCGGCAAATCTGCCTGCCATTTGCGCCACCCGGGGCCATCACTGCTAGCC
>JAODJX010000103.1:1531203-1545897 GCA_026776945.1 Isichthys henryi | reverse complement strand
AGGCGGGGATTCGAACCCGGGTCCCAGAGGTGTGAGGCGACAGTGCTAACCACTGCACCACCATGCCGCCCCCCTCAGTGGATAACCAACACCTTGAAATACCGTATGGTACCTAGTGTGGTAGAAATGCGTCCTCTGAACCTAAAGTGTTGGAAAATGATCTCTGGGAGTGTGGAACCAGGCGTGGCACAAGGGCTCCAGTTGGATACGACCCACTGGGGGGCTCACAGGGACGGAGAAATGGCCTACCCACCTGGTCGGGTCAACCTCAAAGCTGATCTGCTGAGACTCTTGCGTGTTAATGACTCCTCTGAGCAGAGGCTCTAGCAGCTTCTGAAGATAGGTGGCGCCGTAAACCTGGACCACGAGGGAGCCACCATTCAGCGGACCGATTTGCAATAAATCTACGTAAACACTCAACAAAAAACCCTCAAGTCTAAAATGCGCTTTGCCACCCTGAGATGATCAAACAATTTCATATTTCTTGAACGGTGTGACACCCCAACCTTCCCCCGAACACTGCAGTATGAAAGACTAAGAGGACTAACCTACCAAAAAATACCCCCAACGCTGACACTGCACAGTTTCATGCAGACTCACTAGAAGCCTTTGAAGTACAAAGCTAACAAGACCTAAAGCCTGAGATGATATGGATGCTGAATAAACTTTCTGCTTCCTAATTTCAATATGTTTACATTTATATTTATTGAATGTATCTGATACTTTTTTCCAAAGTGACTTACAGGAGGAAGGGTTACAATTAAAGTGTACAATTACAATTAGGACCCATGACCAATGCTCTCTACCTACTGAACTACAGGAACTATTTGTGCCATTTAAAATCATCTTTTATTTACAGCTGTACACTTTAAAGGTGATGAGGGAGTTGCAGACTGTGCGTACCTTAAAGCAGAAGGTCATTATTTTACTGGCTAGGCTGTTTCCACGGAAAAGCGTCTGCATGGAGTCGGCCAGCTCAACCTCCTTGGAGAACATGTTCCACAGAAGCTGGTAAAGCAGGTGCCGGGAGTCGAACAGAGTCACCAGCACGCGGGCCAGCTCGTCCTGTTTTGGGGGGAGGGGGGTGGGGAGTGTCATGAATACACCGACTCCAGTGACGATACCCACGGCAACATCCACAAAGCGGGCAAGAGGCCCAGGACAGGAGGTTACGCACCCACTGCGAGCAGGGCACTACGTTGGCCAACGCCATAGCGATGGGGAGCTCTCCCTGGTCACCCATCATGGTGACCAGCTCCACCAGCCTCTCGAAGCGATCGGCCAGCACGGTCTCGGCCAGAGTGTCAAACTCCGTGCCCTGCTGCAGGATCTTGGTCAGCACCTCCATGAAGGTGGCTCGGGTCTGCAGATCCTTGTGGTAGCCCAGGCCTGAACAGGCAGAACAAGGAGACATCAAGACACTTCCTCAAAAATCATACGCTGCTTAAGGACTAGTCCTGTAGAAGGGTCATGCAGAACCACCGTCCATCAGTCAGTCGTACCACTTTCTCTATACAGGGTCATGAGATCCTGATACTATCCCAGAAGTTATGGGTGCAAACCCATAATAACCCAGGATGGGGTGCCACACAGACACATTAAGACCTATGGAGAATCTGACTACACCATTACTTAACTTAAAAGTGCGACTTATTTACTATTTACGGCTTATTTTTCCATGCGCCATCAGGCTTGAAAGAGGTTGTGACTGTATTTTCCCACCAGCTTCTTCATAACTTAACACGTGGTTACAACAGAATATTCCGGAACAGCCGCAGGCAGACTCACCAATAGAATGCATGAGTCCGCTGTCAACATTGGCATTGAGCAGGTTGGACATGGCCAGCACGGTGCAGTGGCGCAGTGACGCCAGGCGGCGGGACATGCCCCGCTTACGCCCACCCACTGGCTGCCCATCGTCCTCCACCTCACTGCAGTCATTCAGCAGGTTCATGAACAGGGTGAAGTACCTACAGGGGACAACAGGGGGTGTAGCGATTAACAAACTGATCACTTTGATAAAAAGGCTATACATCTGAATCCCAAAAGAGGTCACTCCCGTGAAACACACCTGACTATAAACATTTATTTAACGCAGCAGCATCTGAAACCAGTGGTTGGTGTATTTAGAATACCGTTAAAGTAGAGATAACCCACAGCATGCTCAAAATATCACATTACACTATAACACCTTAAAAATATCAAAGCCTAAATCAAGTTTCTAAGCATGCTGCATGGGGATGCGCAACGTACCATCAGTCACGTGTTTCTCTCAATGCGTGAATTGAGCAGTGCCTCAATCACAAAGCAAAACTGAGGCAAGTTAAATCATTACGCTTCAAGATTCTTTAATTGTCACATGCGTAGTTATACAAAGTACAACACGTAGTGAAATGTATCCTGAACCGCTCTTTTGTAGACTGTGCAAGTTAACTAGCATAATTGGATTTTTAAAGTGCAAAAACGCTAAAATGAAAGCTAAAAATGCAAGCAGAGAAGTATGTTCAAAATAAACGGTATTTCCACACTTAACGCCTTGCATATCCGCCACTAGACAACGAGGGCATCAGGCCTCTGCTCATTCTAGGTCTGTTCCGCATGGGATTATGTGTCAAATGCTAGAGAATCATTACCAACAGCAAGTTCCCACTGGGTGGGGGGCAGTAACAACCCCCCCCCCAAAAAAAAAACAACAGGAAAAGAAAAATCTAGAATCAGAAAGACACCTTTAAAAATAAGTTAGGTTAACGCACTGTACTTAAATACCAGGGCAGAGATGTGACGAACAGGTCACCTCAAAAACGTCGTGAGCAAATGTAAAGTTACCCACGGTCAAAAAAAAGCTGCATATAGATGCCAAAAGCAGGACGGAAGCATAAAACCAGGACTTCCAGACCTGCACGACACCAACAGTTGGCGGGTATGCAAATGCTGGCTAAGAGGGTGCAGCTTGTTTACGGAGAGTAAGAGTTTATCCAAGCTTTCTTATTGGCTTGTTTGTTGGTTAGTGAAAAGTCATTCCGTATTAAAATCGCCCAGACGCCCTTTGGATAAGGCATGTACACCTTTGTGACCTCTGTCCATACAAAGATTGCCTACAAGGCTCTGGAAATGGCTGAAACGTCGTAAAGCGCTTCTCACTCAGACAGGAAGCTCCATAAAGCACTGAAGAGTTTTTTTTTTTTTCTTGACATTTATGACATATGAGGCCGTGAAGATCACTCACCAGATCATGCATATATAGCTGTGGAACCAAAAAAATACTGGCCAGGTGTTTCCGTGTCATTGTCCTACCCCTGAATATACAGTGTCTACTAAACTAATTTTGTTGTTAATTAACTGAATTCCGTAATAGGACGGGGGGGGGGGTCTGTTGGGCTTTTGCCGTGGTGGGTTACTACACAGAGAAGTAGAAACACTGATCGCATGATACGTGTATGCTTCCACGTTACGGGACTGGTGTGTTCACGTAATGAATATTTTAATTTTATATATTTATTTATTTGAAGAAAAAATTTTTTTTTTGAGGTGTCTATCGACTTGTGTCCAGGTTTCATCCCAAAAGTGAAGACATCTTTTGATTATTATACATTGTTATACAGAGAAGTAAAATGTATTGTGTAACACAACATACAATATTACACACTTTGAACTATCAGTTTGTTTTGGTTCTGGTCACATGCCGCACACATGGTGAACTATGTCTGCTAAAGTCCACCACTTCTGCTTCGGATGATTCTATAAATTCTGGCGCGAATATACCATAGGACATTACTCGATAAGCCGTAAATCAGCGGATCACTGAATGCGTGCATTTAGAATTTATTTGCACAACAACTATGACAACTGGCACAGGCTCCACAGCGCCACCTGGTGGCATGAATGAGAAAGCCAATAGAGCGGAAGGTGCTTACTTCAGGAAGAGCTGTGACTTGGCCTCCATGAGCTCCACGCCATCCCCCTCCTCCGGCTGCAGAGGCAACCCTGCCAGAAGGGAGACGACAGCCTCCATGCTTGCCTGGTCCAGGTCCCTGTAGGAGACGAGTCCTGGGTTATACCTTCCTTTTTAATGACACTATTGAGTCCAGTTTCAGTATTGATGCTAGTTTCAGGGCGTGACAGAGAAGACAGTAAAAGTACAATACTGTGTAAAAGTTTAAGGCTTAAGGTATAAGGAAGGCCTTTGACAACGTGATGGTGAAGAGGTGAATTGTGGGTACCTCGTCAGGCACTTGACATCATCGTCTGCTGCTTGATTGGATGTCCCCATCACCCAGTCCGTCAGGTACTCCACCATCTTATTCCTGGAGGAACACAGACACCGTCAAATGTGAACTTCCAAGTATGTCAGCCAGAGCCACTAAAGGTGCTGGATATGTACATGGCTGCAAGAATCTGTAACTGGGCCGTCTGACAGGACAAAAAAGATACGCCTCGTGTCACCTGAACTTCATCTCCTGGCAGAAGGAGAGATCGTCCCTACGCTCCATCATCACTTCCACCAGCTGGCAAAGCTTGGTCTTGATCTGGATGGCGTGAACCATGTTGCCAAGAATACGCACATACCTAGGGAGGGAGAGGGCGAAGGTGAGATGTGACATCTGGGGAGCCTTAAACTTTAAACGACTGTTTTCTTCCCATCTCAAACAAGAAACAGATATTTGTCATTCTATACATTTGATAAATGTAAATATCTATGTGATGGCTTTAAACAGTAGTTTGATGAAAGCCGGCCTGGATAAAGTGATTGAATCCATTCATTGTGCCAGTGCGGATATGTAAGGAATGATTCTGATCATTATTTGTGTAGGTCTTAGTTAGTCCTCAGCACCTGACCAAGTTGAGCATCATGGTCTCGATGCTGGCCTGGCCCAGGTGCTCAGAGCTGCCCTCTGTGTGGTTGTCCAGTAGGTTCTTCATGATTGCGATGGTCTGTTCCACGAACTGGGTGTTGGTGTCATTGATGGGAACCTGCGGTGAAATTTGAGAGACTTTTTTCCCCCCCACCGTTGGTTTCATCTGAATAACTAAAAACCACAACATCAGCAGGCCGATGCTTTACATATGACATCGCATCTAACTCGCCAAGTGCAAAAAACCGGCAGCCCTTTTTGGCGGATTCGCATTTTCCCACGAATCACACTTCCTCATATTGGGTAAAGGGTGACTAACATTTCGCTGTAGAATCTCCACCGTCAGTAGCCATGTACCCTATGGCATAGCTGCAAGGCTGCAGTGGGCCTAGGGAATGTCATGATATTGCAGCCCAAACCATCATTGATCCGGCCCCGTTTCCAGGGAAGTGCACGTCACGGACAACGTAGGGTACGTAACTGGCGGCGTAGATTCTACGCAGAGGTATGAATCAGCCTAAAGAGCACAAGCGAGATTATGCGAAACGCAAGGCCGCACGCATAGTTTGGCGTCGGCCGCCAAGACGGAGGGGCCACCCACCGGGCCCTGCGTGTCAAAGAAGCGGCTGATGCTGTTCTTGAGCTTGTTGAAGAGCATCGGGTAAAGCGCAGGGCTCAGCTCCAGGCCCACCAGGTCCTTGATGTTAGTGCGGATCTGCAGGCCCACCTTCTCATGATTGCACACCATCAGCGACAGCAGGCGGTCCAGGAACTTGCTGAGCGGCGTGTCCACGTTGCCCTCGCTGGACCCCATAGAGATCATGGAGCCCTTGCGCTCGGCCAGGGGGCCCATGGGGGGGCTGTAGGTAGGCTGGCAGGGCGTGCTCCTCTGCTGCAGGCACACGCCCCCCAGGGCACACAGGAAGCCCGTCATGTTGATCCACTCCTGCGGGCAAGAGAGGTTCAGTTCCAAGATCCATTACTATGTTTGGACAGAATTTGAGTTTTACTTTCAATAAGCAATAATGTGGACCAGATGCAATTAAAGCTTGCATTTAAAACAAACATGCCTTTAATCAAATTAAATTTAATTAAATTTAATAAAAATTTAATTGTCCATTATTCGTTTGGTCTGCCAGTATCCTAAACAGTGTTGTTAGTGACATTTGTTTGATTCTTCAAGTACAAACTTATATGGGGCAAACTTATTCAGAAAGACACTATCCAAAAATCCTTAGTTAAATAACATTGATTATATCCTGCTTATATCTGATTGGCCACTCATCCTGTCCAATAGCCAGAAAGGAATGATTTCTCAGCTCAGAGGGATTCTGTAGGACACAAGCCGCATGCAGGGGCATCAGAGGGGCATGGGTACCCCTGCAGATTCAGGGGACCCAGCATTTAATAGCGGCCCCTAAACCTGGCAGGTGCTTCCTGCACCTCCCAAATTTCGAGGTACTCCCTGGTCACATGACAAGTCACATGACGAGGCAGGAAGCTCAAAATGAAGACACCAGTTATACATCGTTGACCTACAGACAAATTCTGCTCAATGACGGTCCATAAGTAAAATAGCACTGAATGCAGACAAGTGAGGGTAAAAGGGTGAGAAAGGTCACTGAAATGCAGCAATTTACTGAAATGTACCCTATGGCTATCTGTGTGCATTTACAGTACATACGCTGTCCCTCCCCAGCAGTGGTCAGTCCTGTGACAGGGGGCACAGGAGGGAAGCCGTAGGATGTGACTCTCACCTGGCCATCTTCGATCTTGATTTTCGGGTGGTTAAGGATTAACTTGGTGGCCTGCTCCCATTTGGCATACGTGTCCTCCCAGGCCTGAGTAATGAAAGGGCACCGTCAGATAGAGGAGACCGCCGCGGCCGCTAGGCGGGCAGAGGAGACCGCCGCGGTCTCGCTGATGGACACTGAGCCCTAAGCAGCTGCCAAGTTCGTTTACACCACGGGCCGGCCTGGGACGCTGTCCCAAACGGCACAGGACACGAGGCTGGGGGACAAAACCTGGACAGGACCCCAGTGCCTCACCTCAGTATTTCCTGCAGTGGGGTGTTCTGCCCTCCTCAGCAAAGCCATCACTCTCTTCTGCAGGGCAGCACGACCTGCAGGCACATAGAAGTTTGGCTTCAGTGGTGGCTCTGCAGTCTTTATTAAAACAAACAACTGAATATCACACTCATAACACTATCTAAACAACTGCTTTGCGAAAATCCCCAGAAGGGTTATCTGTCAAAATATATTCTTAATACAGCAATTTGCAAAACTTAATACTGCTTAATTGCTATAAATGGAACGACTTCTTACTATTTAGCAATTGGCTTACATAATGTATACACCTTACACCGATTACACTATATAGTTAAATAGCCATAAACACACACATAATTCCATGTAATAGCGCAGCAGTCATTACAGCTGCATGGTAAAGAGATTTTTGTGGACGTTGCTGCCCTCTAGTGCTACGGAGGTAGATTGCAAAAAGAAGGCCATCATCCCTGTAAGCGTTTCCAAATTACAAAACAGAAAGGAAACAAAAGGATTGGGGGGGGGGGTTGGTTATTAGTGAAACAGGTGACCCACCCACCTGTGGACATCATGTTACTAACGGAGGCAAACTCCATGAAGGTGTTGTAATTGGGCAGGATATTCTGCACTGGCACCTCGTCCACACTGCAACGGATGTCGGCTTCCTCGCACAGGTGCCGGAAGCAGGACATGGCCACCAGCACGGCTTCCATGTCGGGGCTCCACAGGAACATGTAAAGGGACACCTCTAGTTTGGTCTGGGCCTGCCGGCAGATGGGGATGCCGCTCCCCAAGGTAGCACAATCCTAAGGACCAGGAGAAGGTGGGACATGTGAACCAGTTTGTTGGCTGAAAAGTCTATCCCACCATGAATAAGGTCAAATTTGACACTGGAGTTTGACACACGTCCCGGCACATGAGCCCACCTTGTTCTTGAGGAGGAACTTGTTTCTGCAGATGAGGATCTCCCGCAGCCACTTGAGGATCTCTGTGCTATTAATCATCTGATGGCCAATCAGCTTCTTGCAGATAAGGTATAGGACCTGTGAGCTGGGAGGGGATGAGTCGACATCAGAGCAGAGCAGAGTTAGCTCACAGTCATGTCTGTCCACATTTTAGGCAGCAGAAACACTGATACCTGATGTCCCAAAAGGTCTCCATTGGTGCATCTGGGTTCCACAGCGCTATGGTTTCAGGTTGGTGCAAGACGAGCAGGGCCTGTTGAGGCAGATAATAAGCGCACCCTATGGCAGAATGTTTCTAGCAGTGCTTTACAACTGACTTTCAGATACTGTAAAGGCAGATCACTACTCTGACTGGCCACACCCAGGGCCAAGAAGCACAATGAGCATTAACAACCTGAAGAGAAAAAGATACCAACCTCCATGGCCTCCTGGGAGATCTCAGACATGCTGGCCAAGGGCACCAACTGAACAAGGCCCATGATGAGGTCCACTGTGCTGTTCTGCATTTCCTGACCCTACATAGATGACAAAGCTCAGATGAGGCCTTGTATTCACCCCAGATGTAGACTAGCCTATTGAAAACAATCAACTACCTCCGCCAAGCCAAAAAAACCACCTACTGATATGCAAAACGAATACAAATTCCAGTTCCGGCTGAGTGCTGCAAAGTGCCAACGTTTTCACAGCAAGAAGTGACCGCTGGCAAGCTTGTCACACAACAGGTAACAAAATCCTGGCCTTAACTCAACGACTTCCATTAAATGAGAGCTGGGAGGTCGTTCCCAGTTCTGGGATAATCTGCGATAAATCTTGCCCTTTCAAGTGGATTGACCAGAATAATCCCCCCTGCCCTAAATGAGTACAACACCAACATTTCAAATCAGCTTTCCAGAAACGAAAATCTTTGGGATGGTGGGAGAAAGTCAAGAAGCAAACCATTAATTCTCAAATTCTTGATTTTTCCACGAAGCATGATATTTCACGCAGTGAATAACTGAAAGCTCAACTGCACTGAACTCAGGACAGTGCTGAAGCCCAAATTGGGACAAGTGCTCCGTGCCCCTCCACCCTCTCACCTTCACTGTGCCTTAGATACCTTTCGGAATGGAGGGCAAGAAAACTCAACCAGGACAGTACACAATTATGATGCTCATCCACTGGCATACAGGAACCCAGCCCTACTGTGACAAGAGACTACTTACAATGCCGTTCCAGCTCACTTTGGCTTTCCATCGCATAAGGGACGGTTCAGAAAAAGGTGTTGCTGAATTTGGAGAGCAACAGCGACGTAAAACCGAAGACAGGCTTATTTACTGTTCACAGAGTGTACATCATGCTTAACTTTGTGCTATTTTCTGCTAGCGCATCTAGGAGACTCATGCTACGTTAGCATCTAACACTGTCGGAATTAGCATTCATTGCGTAAATTTGCATGAACACATTTTGTTCAGCTCCTCTATAGTACTTTAAGAAGGTGGATGTTCCGAGTTGTCAGGAATGCATCAATACATCGCAAGGTACAATACTATTAATAATGAATAATATATAGAATATGCCCTTTATTCCTTCAGATCATTCACGCCTATCGCCACAGAACACCAGTATCTCCCTGCATTAAGCCCAATCAGATGGTGCCAATGCAACTAGCTCAGTCTGGTCACACTTTCAGCTCCATGTCAGCTGGGGTATGGCTTGCACAGTTTAGTACGGGAAACTGTCAGTTCACAGCACGACTGAGTTCTCAGTGGCATGTTGATTTGGTGTCTTCATTTGTGGCAAGAGACGTCTAGTGGCACAACCCTGTGAGCCTTACATGCAGCATGAGCTTTGGGTCGGCGTGGATCAGCTTGACCATGGCCAGCAACAGGTGCTTATGGCTCCTAGTATCCAGATCAGTGGTCTTCTCTTTGAACTTCAGGCTGGTCATCTTCTCCTTGAACGTCTGGCTCTATGAGGTGGACAACAGAATAATGGTCTTCCTTACGGCATGAAAAAAACCAAGAGCAGCTTTAAAATAGGAATGGTCAAGGTGGGTTGACATGGCACCCATCCACTCCCCATCCCTACCCCAGACTTTAAACAGGGGT
Source organism: Isichthys henryi (assembly GCA_026776945.1). Classification (NCBI taxonomy): domain Eukaryota; kingdom Metazoa; phylum Chordata; class Actinopteri; order Osteoglossiformes; family Mormyridae; genus Isichthys; species Isichthys henryi. The sequence goes on along the minus strand of JAODJX010000103.1, from coordinate 1,535,947 downwards.
TTGCTTTTGCACTCCTCTTCGGGTCAACAGGTTATATTTCATGATCAGAAGCAACTTAATAGGCATGAAAGTAATTAGGAACCAGAAAGTGGGATACAGCTGGAACCAAACCAGTAGTAAGCAGGAATCTTGAATAGGGTTGCAAAATTCGGGGAATTTTCCATTAATTCCCATATATTCCTGGTAATTCCCAAGGAAAGTTTCCAACTTAGAATATTTCCAAAATTCCCCATCTTAACTTCCCACGGAATGGAAAGTTTCTGGAAATTTACCGCACCTTTACAACCCTATTCTTCAAGAAGGATTTTTGTTGAATAAAACACAATACCACCAAACGAAATGGCCAATGGATCTAAATGACTAGAAGAGAAGATCCCCAGAACTGACAAAAGCCTATCTGCCTGCTGCGGCAGAAAAATGGAGAGACTTTCTTAGCTAACCATGGAGCAATGAAAGAATTGCAAGGTCAGGTCACAGTAGAGTTCCTGGATGTCATCTCGCTCATACACCTTACGGCTTCCCCACCTGGTAGTCAGAGTGATATGTCATCTAGAAGGTTCTGGATAAGGGAGCAGGGTCACACCACCTGGATACCCGAGGGAAAGAGGCACAGAACCTTACCGGTGTCATGCGGAGGGGCGCATGGGTCCCAAAGCCCTGCATGACCCGGCCCAACGTGTCGTTGAACATGGACCGCAGTTCTCCAGAGTAGCAGTACACAGCATCGATCTTGGGCCACCAGTCCAGAGGAGACTATATGGAGAGATGGAGAAAAGTCAAGTGAGAAGAACTTCAACAGCTCCCTGCCCACCAATACGACCACTCTTTGTGATACACAGACGTATAGTTTATGCTTCGGGGGGGGGGGAGGCTTGCGGATGTGCCTCAAAGAAGGAAGCCTTTCAGAGGCAGTGAGGGGGAACTGGCTCACCCCTGAAAGCTCACACACACAAGCCAAAAAGGGTCTCAACAGAAGAAGCACTGAGGCTGTCAGGGTCAGGCCAAACAAATGGCACCAAGAGGCACACAGACACACACAGACACACACAGGGGCATAGCATGCCTACAAACATCTACAGCAGTCCTCTTCAACACAGGGCAATATGCCAGACCTGCACACAGCCAACATGTGACATGAGGCTTTGATAAAAATGAAAGTCAGCAAAGTGCAAATTCCAGGTCCCCAACCCTATAGTGCTGCAAGATCTCATTTCAAGTTATTAAAAGCAAAGAGTCTGCAGTTTAACCGATACACCTCCCCCATACATCCTGGTCAAGGAAGCGGGTGCTTACATTAGTGATGATTCTGTGCAGGGAGTTGACCAATACAAAATGAAAGGTGGGTGGAGACGAAGAGGAGAGACAGACCTGCCAAAAGAAGATATGCAATCCAAGAGATTAAGTGAACTGGTTGATTGATTGCGGATTATTACTTGATCTGATTATTCAGCGAGCCTTGATTTTTGTGGTGCACATTTACAGCTAAATTTAGAAGGGGAAATATGCAGGCAAGCACACCAACCTTAAAGTGCTGGTTGTTGTGCGGGTTGATGCGGAAACAGGAGACAAAGCAGTCGATCATAAGGTCCACATCGGCACTCTGGCTGCCTGCGCCACGCGAGAATGGCTTTGCGGGATTGAAGAGCAGGGCCTGATAGGAGACACCAAATCAACTAGTTGGTCCGGGCAGGGGCAGTACAGGGTTTGTCAACCCCAGCAGGGGGGTCCTTGAATACTTGTGGCTTATCACAGTGACCTTGATGCCTCACCTTGAGGTCAACCACGATGGACTGTACCAGGACAAAGATGACAGAGTGGTCCTCCCAGTTGACGTAGGTGGAGGCCTTGCAGAGTTTCACACAGGCAATGGCTGCACTCTCTGTCAGCTGTTTGCTGCCACCATGACCAGCCAGTGCCTTGCGCAGGTTCTCCAAGAACAGCTTCTGCAACGACAGCGGCTAACTAAACACGGCCTGACAAATACAGCCCCAAACCCTGCTCTGGCGTTTATGATCATCTCGCACATTGATCAAGGCTTCCCCATTGGCTTCCTGTCAGTGTCAGTCGCTCCTGGTATAGCCAACATGGTTCTGGACAGAGATGTCGGATTAACCCAAAGCAAACCCAAGGAAGTCTCACCTTGTTGGCCGTGCTCTCTTCCACCACATCGCGGGAGATGTTCTGCGTGATCTCGGGACAGAGGATGAGGAGGATGATCTGGAGGGGCCAAACAGCGGCCTTGCGCTTGGCACTCTCTGCGAAGTTATCCACCAGGTCGAAGAGCTTCTCCGCACAGTCTGAAGAAGGTGAGAAGTGGGTATGGGGGATAACGAATAAGAGGACACAGACCAAAGCTTTACCTGAACCAGTTTTATTGAGAACAAAGCAGGACTGACAACCACCCTTTGCTAATGGTAGACATGTTCTCCAGCTAGTAGGAAAAAGCAGAACAGGAAACCTAACAGATGCAATCCGGAGCACGACAGGGTTGGTTTGCAGATTCGGGAAGCAATACAAGGGGAGGTGGAGACAATGCGAAATCGTCCTTTACCTGCCATGTCTGTCTGGGGGCGCTGGTACAGCATGGTGAACTCGTCAGGGTAGTTCTCCACCCAGTTCCAGAAGGCCTGGGACGACAAACAACATCACCACGTTAAAGGAACATCGTGTCAAGCTCACTCCTTACACCAGGGTTCCCCAATTCTGGTGCTGAAGAGGCAGTATGCAACACAGGTTGCAGATTTGCCTGCTCAAACACACTTACCAAATCTGGCAATTAGGCTAGTAAGCTAAATAAGGTGTGTTTGAGCAGGGAAATCTGCAAACTGTGTTGCAGACTGGCCTTCCAGGACCGGAACAATGCTTCTTAACACCATATGTGCATTACGTCACATCACAAGTATACATAGAAGTAGATAGAAATGTCACGAGAGCAGCTTTGACAGTAGGAACAAGCAAACCTAAGTGGAATTTAACCCTTGACTTCACAAAACAGATACCAAACACCACAGAAATCTACTGAGAGGCTTGCTTTCTATCACCATGGAACAATGATCCTTTTATAACCATTACCCAACAGGTAAGAACCAATGATTAAATAGCATTTATTGCAGATTGTTCAGTACAAGTCTTTGACTCCCCTAACTATAACAAGATATACCATTTTTCAAATAAGTAAACAGAATAAACCGAGTTTTTAGGAACCTTACTTGTCAGAGTATTGGAACAAGCTTCAAGTGTTTCTCATTAGCAGACTCATTTCCACACCAAGGAAGATGCTATAAACAGCCACCAGAGGGCAGCACGAGAATCACTGGCAGCAAAAGGGCTGCTGCCAGTGTTCAGATCGTACAACGGAAAAAAAGAAACGTTAACAGACCTTCTCCAAACTGTTGATGACACTGAGCTGAGCGGGTTTCTTCAGCGTTTTAAATTTGAACACCGTTTCTGCAGAGGAGAGGAAATAAAAAGCACATACATGTTACAAAAAGAAACATCTCATTTTCCCCCTGCCCGGGAAACGCAGCTGTTGGATGAGCCTCTACCTTGAAGAAGTCTTTTGAGCTTGGAGCAGTCCACGTTGATGTACTGGATGAGTTCGATGTCGTGGACGTCCACGTTGTCTTCTGAACACACCGTGAGTTCCTGCAGCCTGAGGGGTGACACGGGACCAAGCTCTGAGAATAGCTCTACCATACAGGGCATATGGATGGAGCTGTTAGCATCGTGCCTAGCCTGCTGTCACACACTGTGTTCATTTAGCATCAGCGCTCTTCCAGATCCAATATAATATATAGTGCATGGTTACCATTTAGCAGACAGCTGCCTCAACCCAATAACACATGGCATAAAGTTAGCATTTAGCACTCAGAGCAAGCCCTGACCCACTACTATCTGTGGTATGCAGTGTTTAGCCAACACTCCTGGCCAGGAGCTGTGAGAATGCATTTCCTGAATGGACCTGTACTTCCCAAACCAGGCCAAGTTATTAAACACCACTTCATGACCTCTGCCTTCGAGTCTGCCTACTGGTCACGTGACTGTGACAGCCAATCAAAACTGAACGCACAATAATTTAGATGACTACATTTGATTTGTCAATGAGCGGCTCCTAGAAAAAATAAAGTACTTCTTGAAAGCACACATGAAGTGTTATTTGTCTTTTCGAAAAAAGTTACACGTGAAATACATTGACTAAATGACGATATCCTCAAAACAACAGGGTACAATTACATTAATCACTAGGCAGATTGTATCTAAAGGGGAGGATTTTTTGTAACGCATTTACTGCAATGAATAAAAGCATAAAACAGAAAAAAACTAAGCATGACGAGAATGTGAATAACATGATGCAGGGGTAAACTTCAAGTTTAGTAAGTAAGGCTTTTCTGTTAACTTCATAAGTAAAAGTCAGAGCTAATGTAAACTTTTGCCGCTATAGTGGACAGTTATAATTTAAAAGGAAGCTGCTACGTTTTGTTAACCAAAATTATACCGGGAGGTGAAAGGGAGAGGTTGAACTTTAACAAGGAACAAAATCGATGCACGCACGCACGCACGCATACACGCACACACACACACAGCTCCATTAATGCACTAGGTCTGATCTAGTCTCACAATGGCTACAGGCAGCTTTAACACCCACAGGGAAGCACAATGTGAGTCTTTATGCAGAATTCCGGAGGTCCAGACACTACCACTCCCCCCCCCAACCCAAAATTCCCAACCAGGCCCAATCCCCCCC
>JAODJX010000103.1:1439781-1449815 GCA_026776945.1 Isichthys henryi | reverse complement strand
CACACACACACACACACACACACACACACACACACACAACAGGTCAGGGAGAGAGAGAGAAAGCAAGATGGAGCGCAATGCTTGGGGGGTGGGCATTCTGAAGAATGACGCTAAACCACACGGGGATTTCCTGACACGAGTGATCACTCTTAAAGGCCCATTGGTTCCTGTAGCCTACATGCCTGAAATAGCAGGGCTCTCTGCTATCGCTAACAAAAAGACGTTCTGAGCTATGTCTGTGTGCGTCTCGACCGACCTGAAGCCACGCCCCCATTGACAGGGCCCCAGCTGCCATATAGGGGATGGGGTGGCCCATGTGACCAGGCCATGCTGTTCCACCCCGAACTGGAGTAACCCTTCGAAGACTCTTAGAAACAACAGAGGTGAAACCACAGGCTACAAGGACACCCGCGTTTATGTAACTAGAGCCCAGTCCGGCCAGGCCTTCAAACATTGCTGCCCCTCCTATTGGAATGGAAGCTTCCGGAAGAGACTGTTGTATGTTGCAAGAATTCCCTGCGCTTGCTTACTCATTTGCATACATTAGGCCAACTTTGAAGGACTCTAACCTCCCTGGGGCAGGAGAAGCCTGCGCTGATGGGTAGGGAACCCGGTATCTGTGTATCAAATACTCTTAATACTCTGAGTGAATCCCCAGCAGTCAGTAAGTCCTCTTAACTAGGCGCACTAACCTCATAGCAGGAACCAAGCCTGTTAACCAGTGAAGAACATGGCAAAACCCCCCCCAACAATATACAAGCACCGTAGCATGGCCGTCTAAAACGGCTGATGGAGGCACTCTCCAGTTTCATCACTATCAGCATCTTTCACCTGTCCTGAATTCACCAGTCAGGCCATTACAGCGGTCAGGGAGGGGGCTGCAGAAAGTGTGTGGGGGGGAGGGATAAAATACCTCCTTGGCAAGTGGACAACTCTGAGTCCTGGATCCGTTGTAAGGTCCCAGCCTGTGCCACCTACAAAGTGCTAACAGAGGCCAGGGAGCACTGTCTTCACTACATTAAGCCCCTTTATGCTACACGCCACACCGCAGCCATCGCATTTATTCAAAGGCTCACAGACGAGCATCCAAAGGACTAAACAAGACATATGTTTCACTTACAAATCATCCCTGAGTAACAACTGACCAAAGAGCCAATCTTTCCATTTCAATCCAGCCCCTAGATATTTCTATGTGCCTACAACGGTTTTGATGTCCCAAAACCTTTCAGAAGCGGAAAATTAGCGAGAAAAGAAGTGAAACACTGTCACTGTATCACATGTAGTTTACTTAAAGAAAAGTAAGCCCCCCCCCCCCTCCATCCCAACAGTGCCTGTGGGATCTCAGGCTGCCAAACCTGTGATTCTCCACCTCTCCTATCTCAGAATCAAACAAACAATGTATGTATGTATGTATTTACGTAAATGTTGCTGGAGCCAATGCAGAGCAGATACAAATCTCGGGAGCTCAGTTCATTGAGCAACACTGTAAATTTCAGCGTTTATATGTATATTCAAACTGAAGTCGCATTCGGGCAGGATTATTCAATACGGGCTCAGGCTCGGAACGCAACACGTCGTATCCACTTAGCGACGTGCAACTTTTAATCAACAGACTGAAACCAACACCCACTGCAGCCATGTGTGAAGCTGATGATGGTGTAATGGAGGACGCGTGAAGGGAGCATTAGATCGGGACGGGCCTCTGGAAGGCAGAGGAGCTCTCGGGGCCCCTCAGGCTGCGAGACGGGTCCCTGACCATCACGGACAAGGCCCATCACTGCTTAGTCCAGCGAGCTATGGCAAACATCCATAACAGCAGTGTAAACACGAAACCCCCCTCCTCCCACCACCCCCCGCTGTCATGAACAATGATTAACTGAAACTAAAAACACATAAGACCACATATGTTCGTGGTGAAAGCTCTCTCAAAGAAACGTTCACACCCAGGCACTTCTGCGACTCGTCGGCTCATGGGACCGATTCTCCGCATCGTGACCAGAATGTGGACAGACACTTTCTTCGGCTGCTAATGGCAGACTTTTCCGTGATGTTACATCTGCCATCTTTTGGCATGAGCAGAAAGTGGCACCAAGCAGTGGAGCGGAACAATTGAGACACAGGGACCCCATGCACAGCGATGGAGAACAAAGTTGACAAAATGTCACGACAGGCACAGATGGGTCACTCAACCTTGTTAGGAGGCAGAACAACGTCTACGGCCCTTTCACGTTTGGCCTGGTGGAACCTTTTGACCTTTTGGCCAACCGTGCCCCACCTCTGGGCAAAAATTAATTCCACTGTTTCTGGTAAAAACAAATGACAGGCAAAGTGGCACGTCAACCTTGAGGGGTCTATTTACTCAGAGATCAGAATTTTCCAGCCATTCCCCACCCCCTAACACCAAACCCCATTTTCCCCCTCGCCCTTTCCAGGCTCGATTTGACGCGAGTGGTCAGAATGCAGACCTTTCCCCTTTAACACAGAGGTGCACATTTCCAGAAAGTACCACGCGAGCAAAATAAACAGCCGATTCCACTGGCTGACACCCTGGCCTACATTCTACACCCCAGTGTGAGAATGAAGAATTAAGGAACGCTACAGAATGAAGAATTAAGGAACGCTACAGAGCTTTCAACTGAAATCCTAAATATAATTTTCTGCCCTCATATATAAAACATACTTCTGATGGTCCTTCTTTAATCATGATCTCAAGAGAAGTTTTATTATAGACAGGCTCCTTCAGTGCCTAAGGAGGCACCGCCCACTTTTAGTGTATGGGTCAGTGATTGGACAGTTTAGAATGGGCAGAAAAATTTGTCAAACGTCATTGGTCACCTGACAGATCAATCTTATTGGGCCTGCCACCACAGTAGCTCTGTGTGCCTCCTTGTAACAAGCCTGCACTCCTATTCACACGACCAAGATTGTACAATACATCTCCACATTTAGCAAAACGTACAGATACCTGTAAACTAACCTAACTAAACTAACGAAACCTAAACCGGTGGGAGACCCAGAAACATCACGTTAAATCATACTATGCAAATTACACAGTCACTCGCAGACTTACATTATATTCATATCATCACTTTCAATCAGTTTTCTAACCCCCACGTTCAATAAAAACGGTTAAAATACCAAACAAATGTTTTCAAAGACCTATTCATTTAAGATACAATGACAGCGATAAAAGAGATAGAGATAAATGCCGACATTTGATTATGTGGAACACTCTCCCGGTGCTGTTAAATAATTTATACATGTATACATTTAATTAGAAGCCGCTTTTATCCAGAGCTACAGCACGGCTTATTTTAGTGAAGACTAATCGACGCTTTCGATACTCGTCTCACTTCGCACAAATCTGTGAGTTCTACCACAAGTCCGCCTGCCATTAATACGCAGAATCCGACGATCGCAGCACGTGGGAAGCCGCCGCCCACCCCGGCAAAATAAGCCAGCTGACGGGGGGGGGGGACAAAAGTCAAACTAAAGACGGCGAGACGTGCAGGTCCGTCGCTGGTTGAGACTCCGTTGACCTTCTGGCTGGATTCGGATGACATTAAAACGTTCTGTGGTGCTATGAGGCATTCTTAGGCCGCGACACAGCTCCAACGGACCGACTCAGTACCGCCGTTTACCCGAAATTTACGGCTTACTTTTCTTCCACACTTGTGGAAACTATGACACTACTGAGTACTATCTTTTTATGCATCTGCTAATGACAGAGATACATGGAAATTATGCCTAAAATAAATTTACATGACTAATATGTCTCAAATGAATTTACCCCTTTTTAGGGATCATCAATATTTTAAGTCTACAGATACATTTCCAGCTTGAAGGCATTCCTGTTTAGCATATGCAATAATTGCTTCATGAATTTATTTATCAAGTTAACATAACCAGCTCTCAGCAGGGTGTTGTACAAACCATATGCTTAAAACTTATACATTTGTTTAAGCCTATATACAATAAAAGTGTTTCATTAAAGGGACGGTGCAGTGATTAGCACTGCCTCACAACTCTAGGAGCGGTGTTCCGAGTCTCTGACCCAGCTCCATGTTCTCCCGGTGTCATTGTGGCGTTTCCTCCTAGGACTCCAGTTTCCCCCCCAACAGTCAAAAACATGCTAAGATTAAATCCCATCCATCCATCCATCCATCCATCCATCATCTGCTGCTGCTTATCTGGGGCAGCAGTCTAAACAGGGATGCTCAGACTTCCCATCTCACCAGCCACCTCCTCCAGGTCCACCAGGGGAATTCCAAGGCGTTCCAGGCCGGCTGAGAGATATGATCTCTCCAGTGTGTCCTGTGACTGCCCCGGAGTCTCCTCCTGGTTGGACATGGCCATAAACACCTCCCCAATCTACCTTGCATCCGACCCCCATGGCGCCCCCTGCAGGTGGTGGGCCTACAGGAGGGCAGACCTATTTTATTTCTTCGGAACCCCACAACAGAGCCGACTGCCCCCTGACATCATAGCTTCTAGCATCATAGAGGCATTCAAAGGCATTCACCACCATAAGGTGGTGATTCATGGGGGGGAGTAAGGTTAAATGGAGATTCCAGATTTTACATATATTTGCCCTGTGACAGTTTGGTGCCCCATCCCAGGTTATTCCCTGCCTTATGGGCTCTGAACCCCCATGACTCTGTGTAGGACAAGTGGGTACAGAAAATGGATGGATCCTTCTTGAAATAGCCTTTAATGGGAACCACTCACAAGTATTTAACCTCTCAGTGCATTCTGGGGAGAAAAAAAAAAAAAAAAAACTGTGGAATGTATCGTGTATGGTCAAAAAGTTTCACTGACTGGTTGCCAAAGCCATATCTTGTTCCCAAACTTCTGGGGTGCCAGAAGATCAACACCAGTTCCTTCACATTGATGCGGAAGGCAGAGGAATCACTTCAAGGGAGTTACACACTGACCCACTCCTGAACCGTGGCAGCCCGCTTAGGCTGATTAAGCAGATTAAGTGGATCAAGTCTGTGAAAGTCTTGTAATGTACCTAAATAATAACAATTGACTGTAATAAAGGGTTTCAGCTGCTCTGCTTAATGGAACACGGGGCCTTTGAAGCCAGCAGACCTATTCTTCAGGTCTGTATATGCACTCTCGCGTTTGTGTGCGTTAGTGAGACACGTGACCCCCCTACCCGCCCTTCCCGGTCACTGGAGCATGCTGACAGTTAAGTATCCGGCAAATCCTCTGGCCTTGAGCTGCCCAGCACCGTCCCATAGTTTCATGTCCTTTATACAAATGCGCTCGGGGTCGGTCCCAGCTGGCGCACGCACCACAGAAAACAGCCAACACCTCGCAGAGGTTCATTAAAACCGAATTAAGCTCCGAGTTCAACATTTTATATAATATAACGGCAGGACACGGAAGGGAATGGAAGAGAGGGAGAGAAATGGAGACCATCAATAACAAAAGGCTTTTTTTTTTTAACAAACAAACCAAGTAAACAAACAAAGCAAACAAACAAACCAGGCAAAAATCAGACAGCCTGCAGAGCGAGTTTTAACTTAAGGTTAAGGAACACAAGTTAGGACACGTTTGCAGGTTATAATGAGACACCAGCCTGAAGCTTCACTTTATACACGTGAATCACATTTCAGTTTCATGACACAGGAGCCCAAACGAGGTAGCGACGCCCTTTAATTGGAGAAGACAATTAACCATTAATATAAGAAGTGATGAAAGTGTAGAATGCAAATTGCTGCAAGACCGGCTGCTTTGGAGCAACAGTAACGCAGGAATGAGGACTGTAACCCCTCCCCGGCAGACCCGCACTCGCCCCATATCTTACAAACACTGAGAAGAAAGCTAATATTCAAAATGAACTCACATTAATTAGGACTCTCTTAACTGGGCATTATTAGAATGACTTTTCAGTCAGAGATCGTTAACCTAATAACTGACTGACACTTGCTGCATGGAAGAAAATGGTTTATTACAGGTTATTTTGGTTGATGGGGGGGATTAATTCACATAATCGTTCAGGAATATATATTTTTTAAAATGCTTTAATAAATACATATAATTCCTAACATTACTCTACAAAACCTCTTTAATTTTAATATATTTTCAGTACATTCACATATATACTATCAACATTTTTGGATTTCAAAACCAAAAAACGTCAGATGGGGGCAACTGTCCGAAGAAATGAGAAGAGCAAGAAAACTACTAAAATTGGTATTTAAGTAATTTAATCATTTTAATTTATTGTATTATAATATAGTATTATTAATTACTTAAACATTTAATATAGCCTGGCATAATTCTACGTACGAAACCTTTAACCCTATAAAGAGCTGCAAAATACTGTTGCTTAAAACCATTAAGTTAACAGATGGAAATTTGCAGACAAATGTTTATTACCTCAAACGCCAGGCGAAACAACCAGGAAAAGAGAGCTTTCGTTTACAAGTCATTTTAGAAAACAGTGGACCAGATGTTACGCCATAAACAGGACCCAAGTGATCTTCTCGGTGCAACAAAATGAGTCAGTAGATCTAACTTAAATATTGACAAAATTACCATTATCAATCCATGGATGGATTTTTCATTGTTTGCATGTCAGGTGGTACAGACTATAAAAACACTGAAATACGATAAACTCTTTGTTTTTGAAATTGTACGCATAACCCTGAGATACTGTAAAGCACAATGGCTTGTGCAGGCGTCCAAGCAGACTGCCTGTTTGATTTGAAATGAGGCACAACCGTAATTAATACTAACAGTCACAAATGCAAAAAACAGATAGGAAATAGCATTATTTCATGAGTTGTATACACTTAAATAGTTTCTTTATTAATTTACTTTTCATTTGGGGAAAAATAATTGGCAAAAATAATACTTTGTTTGTGCCACTTGACATTTATTGTTTGGTGACTTATTATTTGTTAATTGTTGCAGCGAACTGGTCAACACACTGCGAGTCAACGGAGCAAATGAATCTGGTTTTTCGGTTTTTTAACAAAATGTGTTGCAAAACTACATCCTGTGTCTGTTAATGACACAAGAGAGGAAGCAGCGCTGGAGAGGACAGAGAGAGCAGCTGTAGGGGGGTTGGGGGAGGTGGAAAGGGGCGTCAGCACACAAGTATGAGCAAACACGGGACAAGACGACGAGAACCCATACCAAACCGGTACATGCCTGTTCGCCCAGGGTGGGTCGGGTGAAATACCGACGAGCAGTAGGGGGTACTCTCGAGACCCTGGAACCTGCATGACGGGAAGCAGTAGGAGGGCCATTCCATGTGCCAACTGCTGCGGCACCACAAAGGAAGGGGGGGGGGGGGCGGCACTGACACACGGTAACAGACACGTCCCCATGGTGATCAGGCTTGCCTTGGCATGATTGGCTGGCCCGTTCTAGGCATCAATAGCTACAACATGAGAGCCCAGTGGCCACGCCTACCAGCGGCCCTCACACGGCTCTGCTGACACACACCACCGTCGTGCACGCACCACTAACCCATGGCCGCCAGCGTGCGCGAGGATTCGGTAATCTGTCATAGCTGCCGCGATCCCACACACCCTCCACCCCTCTTCTAGGCACAAGACGCAGGAAAAAGAGAGGGACTTTTCAGGCCTTATTATAAATAGACCTAAGGACCGAAACTGATAGTCACGGGGACACCGAGCCTTAAACCTCGTGGTGGCATAATTCATGCTTGGAATTGAACAGACTGAAACACAACATTACCGAGCCAAAGGGGACAAACTTAAATGATAGTTAACTACCAATACAAACACCTCACCTAATGAACTTTTCAGCAAGGATTCCCAATTTTCAGGGAGCCAATCCTCCAACAGGACTAACTAATGGTCTACGTTCATATTCTCAAGTTTCGAACAACCCGCTGGTCAAAACAAAATGGTTAAGGCTTCAAGTTCTGGGCTAAAGAAGCTGCCAGCTCCATCTTACCCTTGAATTTCAGCAAAAAAAAAAAACATCACAGATTTAAACGCTAACTGAGCTGCTAGGCAGATCATTCCTGAGTCCGCAAAAGATGCACTCAACTTCTGAAGACAATTAACGCAAACTCGTGGAGACCAGAACAACTAAGAAACCCAACACCAGCAAGTTCCTCCCTGTCTCACCTTTATTAAATTGGTTTCCAGGAGAGCACCTACAGCTTAGCGGTATTGTCTTCAGCCTGACACTTGGATAACACAATACCCAGAGCCACACGGTGCATCCTCATCTCTCCGCAACACTAAAGGGAACCAATGATTGTAATGTGTGGGTCTAGTCTTCTCCGATGACCATGAAAACACAATCCAGGGAATGTACTCTGTTGCTGTAACCTAACCCCGCACAATTCACCCAGACAAGCACACTAAACAGACGGGCCCCTTACAGGAATACAAACGCAGAAACAAAAAGAGAGAGAGGCACAGAGAAAGAGAGAGGCACAGAGAAAGAGAGAGGCACAGAGAAAGAGAGAGGCACAGAGAAAGAGAGGCCGACTCTGGGGGCTTTTTGGGGCTTGCTTTTGTTCATCAATGGTGATTACAAGGACCCTAGGGGCTGGCAAACCACTTGCCTGTTTAGAGACAGTCTCCTCTCTCTATTTTCCCTTCCCTCACTCCCTCCATCTCCTCCTGTCTCCCTCTGAGCGTCATTTGATTTTTTTCTTCTTCTTATTTAACAAACAGCTCCGAAAATGCGTAGGAAGAGCGACATCTAAAAATAGAAGCAGCCACAATAGCACTCTGCGAAGCACCGTGCACCCCCCCCCCCAGGAGCAGACCGGGGTGACGCGCAGAGAAAGATGCGTTATCATCAGTGCTGGGTCTGTTACATCTTCATGAGAAGCCCTGGGTTCATAAACCAAGAACACCGTAGGGGCAGGACGCCATGTGCTCTGCCAGCCGCAAGCTGCCCTCGCAGCCAGAAATGTGAATAGAACAGGCGAACGAAGCCGTATCGCCTTTCTCCATCAAAGAACTTTTTTTAGGCTCTACAAACAAAAGAAAAGTGCCGACACTCCAAAAAATAACCCTCTACAACACAGCATGTTGGGAGTTTCAATATTTGAAGAAATTCACAAAAAAAAAAATCTAATAGGCCTGAATCCACAATTGGATGCGTTTCTGGAAATGTCTGCCAGTCATTACATTACATTTACAAGCACGGTCAACTATTGAGAAACAGACAGGCATTCATCCAAGACTGGGACCAGTCCAAACATCCAGTAAGCCATCCTGGACTTCTGATCCCATAAAAGACACATCAGGGGTGACTGGGAGAGAGTGACGAGACCACCGAAATGGCCAGGGCGGCATAGACGGGCAATAACTACGACTGAATCCCTGTCAAAAGCAGCCCCTGCTCCCACAAGGTCACGATCTAGAGGTCAAACTCAGGAGCGACCTGCTCTCGGAACGAGGCACTTCAGCCGCAGAGAGGGAGAGTCCTTTTCCCGTGAAGCACTCTTCCTGGGCTCTCCAGTGGGGAACTCAAGCGGCTCTCGGAGCCCGAGGGCAGGCTCTTATGAGGGAGCAGGGCCACAGCGAGCGCTCAGCCAATCGCGTGGACCAATTACGATGCAGTTAAACTCTTGGTGCGTGCTGCCAATCGACCGTTTCAGCACATGACAATCGTTAGGCCCCGTCTTTGCAAGGGAAGATTAACAGGATAGATATTTAGCTCAGGTGACAGAGCCGACCTTTCTGTGCGGGTCGAGATCAGGCCTCTGGGGTGCATGTCTCCCCTGCTGCTACCCTTATCTGTTTAACACCTGCAGCAGCTGCAAGAGCCGCACTGCGTTCTTCTTAAATCTGCAGACGCGAGAGCATCCGAGCCGAACTGTCTTGTTAAAAAAAAAAACCCAAAAAAACAACCCGCCAAGCGAAGGCAAGAATCGTCCACATCCTTCATAAGCCCCGCCCCTTCATTTCCTATCCCCCCCAGTGCATAGGTTTTGGGGGGGGGGGGTCCCTGAGGGGTGGGCTACAGAGAGCAGGTAGGGGGCAGACTTCCTGTACGAAGACAAAGCAGAAATGAAAATGGCA
>JAODJX010000103.1:1399077-1416281 GCA_026776945.1 Isichthys henryi | reverse complement strand
CCCCCCCCCCCCCCCCCCCCCCCCCCCCCCCCCCCCCCCCCCCCCCCCCCCCCCCCCCCCCCCAGACAGAGAAGGAACAGAAGAGGAACCGGGGTACGTACCGATTTACTGGCCCCCACTGAGCACAGCACAGCGGAATCGGGGGAGAAGGCACTGCAATAGACCCAACTCTGGTGGCCTCTCAGTACTTTCACCATATTCCCTGAAAGACCAGACCTGGCTTATTAAAACGCCTACTGCCAAGCAATAACAACTGCAGGCGATTCAAATACTGAGAACAAAGAAAAATTAATTCTCACTGCAGCTACCTTTATGGAATTAAGGCTATTTCTGTGCAAGGCTTGCATTTCAGGGGTGTCAAACTCCAGTCCTGGGGGGCCGGAGTCTAGCACATTTTTGTGTTTCCGCTCCTTTAACACACCTGCTTCAACTCCTTGTGCTAATTACCACACAGCTCTTCAGCTGAATCATTTGTGGTGGAAGATGGAAAGAACTAAGCGACACAGGGCTCCGGCCCCCGGGACTTTGTTTGACACCCCTCATCTAGGGCATTTATTTTTTGTACAGCCAGTGTTGGGGAAGTTACTCACAAAAGTAATCCATTACAGAGGTGGAAAGGTCAGGTCCAGAAAGTACAGATGCACCCCCACCAAAATATCCAGTCACTGAATTAAGTGCAGGACTGCCTGGGACGTGGCATTTTTCATAATACTATACGGCAAACTGGGGGAGGGGGTCCTATGTTTTAACACTTCAAAGGTTTCTCCCTGAGATGCATCATAGGCTGGTCAGCAACTGGTCAGTAGGTCCAGTTCCTACAGCTCGTACCGTCGTCTTTCAGGTCCCACACGCGGAGCGTTTTGTCCCTGGAGGCAGACACCAGCATCAGACTGCCATCGGGCGCGAAAGTCAGGTTTCGCACAATGTCAGTGTGATCCATCAAGTTCAGCAGCAGTTTGCCTGCCCAGGAAAAAATAAAAGTAGGGGGGGAGGGGAGCAATTATAACAGGAAATACAGCTGAACTTCCAGAACAATAATCCTGGGGTTATGGTGAGGCGCAGACCTCCCCGAAGCTGGCCCCTCCCACTCTAACACAGTCTGTGGCTGCACGTAAAAATGTACCTGACCTAGGGGGATGCAAGGATACAACAGCAGCAATTTGTCAGGCTAATCCCACATAATCCCCTTTTATTTTTTGTTACCACTGTGCCAATAGCAGCAAGATTATATCTACTCGCTTTTCATCAGGAAAACCAGCTTGGCGATCATGCCACTAATGCCACCCTGAAATCGCAAAGGAATTAAGGATCAAGCCGACTTCCCAAACAACAAACTAGATACAGGGAATGAAATACGGCGGCTCCGAGCTGGCTAGCCCGTTACACTGCCGTGATTAATGTAATTTCCCTGACGCCAATAAATCTCCAAAAAAAAAAAATCTGAATCGGCCTTACGGGAAATTTCCAGAGCTAAGGATCAGAGCTCAGACCATGATCTGGATGCCAGAAAGAGGTGATAAGTGCCAGACTGCAAACATGTTGGCACAGATCGCGTAATACGTCAACTGCAACCCATATGCTGGAGTCTCAGTAGCCAATAGGACAGCTGCTGAAGGACCTGCCCCTTAAGAGAGAACTCCGGGCAAATAATACCTATGGCCTCTAACCAATCAGAGATGGATTCCAGTGCCGGCCCACTTGCACAAAACTATGGCTGTTCTGTTTGCCTTGAAAATGACGGCGCAAGTTGAAAAACACCCAATCCTCAGATTGGAATTTACCCAGAGGGGGTATAAAACTGCACCAAAACAGGAGAGTGTGGGTGGGACATGGGTTTCTGGTTCAGAGTTACAGCAAGGGATCTTTATTGGAAGCGCCTGTGGGCTCCGCCGATACACCCACTGGATGATGACCAAGGGTGTCAAGGGGCACGACGCGCTACACCCTGGGAAATGGCGGGACACGGGCCAGGAGAGGGACGTCAAGAACGCGTCTCAACCCAAGTCCCTACCCGAAGGAGTCTTCAGTTTGGAAAAATGTTCGTTTCCTGTCTTTTGCAAGGAACCCAGCCACATCTGAGCCCAATTAACCGGGGGGAATCCATTCCTCATTGTGACTAGTGTTGCAAACAACTCATGGTGTAGAAGACTGGCCATGAATGGGGGTTTGGCTGGCTTTTGGACCAAAAGCGGCTGAAACCCGTCTGCAGAGAAGCACGGGGCTCACCAGTGTAGACGTCCCAGATTTTGATGCGCCCGTTGTTGAGGCCCGTGGCGAGCAGTAGCTGGTCCTGGCCAAACTTGAAGCGGTGCCACTCGATGTTGACACAGCGGCTCTGCTTCTCGGGCACAGAGGAGCCGAAGGCCAGGCCCCAGACGATATCACCGCAGTCGATGGTGTGCTCGCGGGGCACGCTGCGACCCAGCTGTCCGTCGCTGTGCTGCCGTGACAGGCGCCGGGGCCCCGTGGCCACCTTGGGCAGGTCTGCACTGTCAACGGTGCTGTGGAGACAGTCGGGGAGGGGGGGGGGGGTGGCATCATGCATCCCGTTACTTCTGCAGTTTTTTTTATTTTGAATTTCTTACTTTAATATGAAAACTTTCAGCATTGCACGCCAAGCCTCTCTTTTCCTCCAAAGATAATGCCAAATGTCATATACTGAAAATCCATCCAAATGTCAGGTTCCCCACCATGCTGATTATCCTCAATTCATCAGGCAGGCGGTTAATACCTGCAAAACGTGGGGTACAGAGCTGCCACCCAATAAAAAGCCAAATCTGAACAGGGAGCATGAAACAGACGATCTCCGGCAGAAACCTTTAACACTCCATGGCAACCCTCAATACCCACAGACAAATGTCAGGAGGTCGCTGTGGAACATTGCTAACTTCCTGCACAGAAAATGAGGCCATGGGTCATGGAGATCCTAAAGGCCTACACATGAAGGAGCTGCTCAGTGGCTGAAGGTGGAGGGTGAGGCGAGCATCTGCGGCGGTTAGATGATGGTCTAGTTTCGATGGGATGCCCCCTTCCCTGGAGAGAACTTGTGGTGGTCCTCAACACCCAGCGAAACCTAAACCACTCCCAACTCAAGTTTGTAGTCTCACAAGGGGCGCTTGTTCCCTCTCCTGGGGGCTCTAAACCAAGGGCCAAGAAGATCACAAGAGCTTACTGTGATGGGGTCAGACATGGCCCTCAGACTAGCAGACAATATTGGCCACGTGTCCCTGGCAGCCGCCCCACGGCACAGTGGCTTCTTTATGTTTTCATGTTCTCCAGGGGGAACCAAAAAAAAAAAAAAAAAAGCTACGCTGGTGGTAAACAACTTGGGAGCAGTAACCCAGAAATGTCAGAGTTACATCAGCCATAACTGAAAGGCACAGTCGAAGGGGTGGGAAAAAGCCCCCCAGAGGAGGCTTGACTTGTAATCATTAACTCGGGAAGGCAATTGGGAAATGCTATCCTGCCATTTGACATGTGAAACTAGCCTAAGGCTCAGCCCATGACACAGCTGTAGCATCCGCACTCGTTTTCTTGTTTAACAGTCAAGCTGAGTTATAACAGCAAATAAAAACGTCCGTCTTTGTGACTGCATGTCATGCAACGGCAGCATTTCCAAATGCACATTTTTTTTTAAACAATACCTTTTTACAAATCCTTTCAAGATAAGCCAGAAAAACCTGTAACTTTCATGCGCTGTCCGACATGTATTGCAACGTGGAGAAAGCAGGTGGCAAAATCTCCACCGAATTCATGAGAAGCACACAAGACTATTTTCTGATTTGCACAACATGATCAATATTTTAGACTACAGTCAAACTACAGCCAAGGCATCATACCAAACAAAAACATAAAACTCTGGCAAAACAGACCCAAGGGACCTGAAGATGAAGGATGCATTCTGTTTGGACAGAATGCTACTTCACATTCCAGATAGCAGCTTCTACTAGGACTCTACAAAACAACAATCCCATTACGCAACTCAACAGGTTGTGCTTCTTAACAGACATCTAAATGGACAAAAAGTCACGCAAATAACTATTTAGAGAGACACGCTAGAACATAAAGTGGCCAAACCAGCCCTTGACACAACATACTAAGCATTCACCACGCTCTGAACATCGTGCACCACAATCCATCTCTATCTGGATTAAAGTTCACGATCACACAATGAGCCAAGACAGTATGTTTCAAAGCAAATATTCCCACGGATGACTGCAAGAGAACAAAAAACAAGTGACTTCTGGGGGGAAAAAAAACTCTCAGACAAGGCTGATCAACCACTGTAAAGTAAGCCAGACTGCTTGGGAGCACGACCAGCCTTCGCAAAGTGAACGCAGCCCTGTAACTGTGGGAGACACAACAGCGCATTGCCAAGAGGGGACCACAAAGCCTGCTGGAAAACAGCACGGGCAACAAGAGAATAGCCAGGAGCTCCCAGTCGACTTGGCGGCACACGCCACGATTGTGAGCGATGCCAGCAGTGATACTCCTGCCACCTCACTGACATCTGAGCCAAAACAATTACTTATTCTCTACTTTCATCCGGTTAAATGCAAGCATTAAGATGAAGATTAGGACTTTATCGATCCCATTAGCGAATTCTGGCGCATTCAACAGCAAGAATATAGTGCACAGATAAACTTACACATAGTGTAAAATATTTTGTGCAAAGACAAACATAGTGCAGACAAGCAAGTGTGGTGCAAAGAAATAATAATAAATAATTTTAAAAAAAGAAAACGCTAACAGAATGTCCTGAAAACTGAATCTTACAGAAAAATGTTTACAGATCAGAATTGCACATTACGGATTGCACTTAGTAAAATCTGCTGAAATGACCGAGCCTTCATAAAAAGAAAAAGAAAATAAATACACACATTAAATAAACCGTGACTGGCTGAGTGTTCGGGAGTGGCGGCTTCGCTTCACATTCCATCATTAAGGACGTGCGCCTCTGGCGCTGGGTGACATACTCACAAGTCGTTCAGGCATTGCGACCAGGGTAGGAGCCTCACAATGCGATGCCCCTGGGACCAGGCCAAGTAGGAGCCATCGGGAGCAAAGGCTACAGCCCACGTCTCCCTTCCAGACTTCTGGTCGAAAGGAGCCGCAGACACTAAGAGTTCCCCGATGAACTTAGCCTTGCCTGAGGACAGGTACAAGCCGTTAAGCACACTGTCACCCCAATACAAGTCCTCCCTCGTCAATAAACATGTTGTTTTCATATTACATTCAGAAACAAACCACAAACAGTCACACCCTCAATCTCCCATATACACCCAAAATAAACCTTTATTACTGTACGGGGCATTTGTGCCTTGCATCTATTTTTTTGCATGCCTTAATTGTTAGTTTTCAATAGTCTGGCGTCTTTAAGAATGGCAAACTTTGCCAGCAAAAATTTCAATCGGCCCTGGTCGCGCTGCAATAAAGATTCTGATGCAACACTTAGATAAACCGATTCATTTCAATAACAGTTACTAGGCGTCAGCACACAGCACGTCACGTTCCCTACATAAACCATCTAGGTTTTATACGCATCGCCTCTGTGACAGACAAGTATAAAAGGAGCTAGAATACTACACAGCCCTAGGAGGTGGTAAAATTCAAAGCAGCGACTCGCGCTTACACTTCGCTCCCTCGTGCATCATCAGGACCCCGCACGCGCAGCTGGAATGAAACGTGCCGTCGTCTCGCGCTGTCACGTCCTCATCTCCAGTCTATCGAAAGTCGCGAGTTTCATTCTTTCCTACGCCTGCGCACGCCGCGCATGTGAGTCACGCTGCAGCAAAGCTATCGCGGAGGCTGCGGCGATGAGCAGCGAGAGGGTGGGGGAGGGG
This sequence comes from Isichthys henryi, assembly GCA_026776945.1. NCBI lineage: Eukaryota > Metazoa > Chordata > Actinopteri > Osteoglossiformes > Mormyridae > Isichthys > Isichthys henryi. The sequence goes on along the minus strand of JAODJX010000103.1, from coordinate 1,410,438 downwards.
AATGGGACGTGGTCTATGTGTGCACGAGAAAATGCTCGTCGCGACTGTGTGTGAAAAAAACACTCAAGCAGGGAAAAAAAATCTCGCGGACACACGCGGGAATAATACTATTTCTGTTTTAATTAAACCTTAGCATACAGTTTTACAGGGTTGTACGTGCAGCTTCCACATCATGGTCAGTCATACAGCTCATGCTAAAAAATGGATAAGCCTTTTCTGAGCACTGTCAATCAAATTAAACATTATCAGAAGGTCTGGCGTTTCAAACTTACCTATTTCATTTTCATTTACAAAATCTGGGAAGCTTGCCATCTAAATAGAAACGGGATTCTTAAGAAAAATAAAAATTCTTCAGGCAAAAAAAAAAAAAAAAAGATTTTCCTCTCAGGCGCCTGGATCGCCGATGCACTACGTAATCCTAGCTAGCTAGGTATAGTTAGTTTGGGAAATAATCGCCAGGAGGGAAAAAACAAACAAACTGATGCTTCAAAAATTTTGGTAAGAAAAATGTTCCTAGCCGTTATACTAATAACACTTTTCTCCAATCAGAAATATACGACAAGTATGAGAAAAAATAGTCTAGATTTTAAGACTGCTCCCAACCTTCCGCACACGGTCTCTTTCTGCAACCTAGGAATACAACACTCCGCCGAGTACGTTTGAATACACAGCGATGTAATGGCCGATGGCTGGACAGCTAAGAATTTTGCACCGCCTGTGGGCGGAGTTATTATTCACGTCACCCGAGTTGTCAAGACGACGCCGAAGACCCGCGATTTCATTGGCAGATGAGTTTAGAAGAAGGCGGATCCGAACCAAAGATAGCGAAAAAGTGTCATTATTGCCTTTACGGAGGGTTTAGGGAGGGTACGGCGGCCGTCGGATAGTATGCGTTGGCACTGGTTACAATTAATTTGCAACAAACGCGTGTAGATATGCTGGAATCGTGAAATAACATGTTCTACAATATTTGCAATAATCTGCAATGTTAACTTACTGGTGACTGAACAGTTTCATACGATACCATTCTTGGGTTGTGCTGCACATGAGTAAATATTTTGGTATGTCATTGTCATTGTGCCTTATAGGAGCTTAAACGTATTCTTAAACTGGAATTTCGACAATGGTAGTGATGAAAACTCCCTGTACTGAACTATTATCAACCATATTGCCACAGTCAAGTGTATAAAACAATATGCCACATGTCAAACGTCATGTGATAAACTTCAAATTCATTGAATAGAGAGAGCTGTTTAATGCAGCCTGTGTTTTTGTAATTGCGGGGTTGGGGTTAACCTCATTCTCCTCCTGCCGCCTCCCAGTCTTCGTGCTAAACACTCTTGTGAAATAATCTTGCCAAAAATACGTAACGCTTTCCCCCATTTAATACGTTACAAAAGACCACGTCCTTCTCATTAAAGAAGCATTAGTTAACTCCGAGCTCCATATAGCCTAGCTGTATTTCTCAAAATATGATACAAGTTTAGTTACTTCAAAATACAAATTTAATGAATGAAAATAGTTTTTTTTTTAAATATTTGGAAAATTTGTTCGTAAATGACAAATACACCGACCCCATTATATATCAATGTGTAAGGATCATGTTTTATTTATACAAATTACTCTACATTAACTGCAATGAGTAATTTGTGAACGCGAAGATTGCAAACAAATTTCAGAATAAATTAACAGTTGTAAATGTATTCGCCGTTGTTTAGCGTTTTCAGTTAGGCTAATAGGCTATTCTTGAGTTGTTGAAATCGTTTTAAATTAATTCGTTGACTGCAGTATTACTACCTTTTAACACAAGTTGATTTTTAATGATAGGTTTTTTAATGATTTCTTTGTTTCCTTAAACGTTATTTTGGAATATTATGGACTAACGTTTTTCACAACAATCGGTAAACGGTAATCAAATATATAAGATAACAACTAGTCAACACGTTTAGGAATTTTGTCTTTGGTTTAGGAGAAAGTACTGGAATTTACACTTAAGACAAGGAAAGCACATCTACCAAAAGCACAAGGATTGTGTGAAAAACAGCACACCGAGAAATGTTAAATCGTGCAAATCATAGGCACTCATGAAGGGTTTCAACGTAAGCAAACAAAGAGACAAATAAAATAAATCAAATAAAAAGCACTCTAAGGTATAGAACATAGAAAATCTGAATACACAGCTCACCACAAATGCCAGGAATGAATGTTAAGCTGACGAACATCGGTTCAGAAGGAAAGTAATTTTATTAAATTGTGCCACTTCTGGTAATCCGTATCCAGACTACTCATTAATAAAAAGATAGAAACAAGAGATGCAAAGAAATCACAGGCAAAGCAAGAAACGGAAATTTCTTAAGCAAGCGTCCAAATTCACCTCTTCCCCAGTTACTACATCACGCTGTAACAGGAGAGTTTTGTTTTCTTTTTTCCTTTCTCGAGGAGAAAAGGCAGGATACCACTAGAAGATCTCGAGAAAAGGATTACTGCCTCATTATTCCATTAATCACATTCAAAAGGAAAACAAACTTATTCTATCAAATATACGGGGAGTTAAAATATAGCCATATATAGACAGTTTACTGAAAAAAATATATATATGTATTGAAACTTTTTAAATAGGCCTATACGTAAACTCACTGACCTTTGTGATAAATTGAAAAAGAGGAAAGAGATTCAAACAGCTACACTCAGATGCTCACTAACATGAGTGAAACGAGAACAGGTTCAATTACTCAATACTAAAAACCAATTTAAAAGCAAAACAAGAAGCAGTAACTTCAATTATAATCATATGTTCAGCTCAAAGATGAGGATATTTGCTACAGTTTTAGACAGCAAATGTCCGAAAGTGATTTTCGATCACCTTTAATCTAAAAAGTAGTATATTCTTGGTATAAATACAGATGTTTTGTTTGACAATTTTAATAAGAATTTTAAGGCATCGTTGGAAATTAGGACAAATACATTCCTTTACAACCGACATTATTTTTAAAAGGTCACAAGTTGCAGTCCGAAAATTGATTATTTTTAGCGTGGCGGATAACGTGCGCAGCTGTGTTTCTCATGTCTTCAGCTAATACTCTGGACACTTGTCTGTTAAGACGAAGGAAATGAAAATGCGGCACTCGGCGATACAGTAATCCGACCCGCTTCTTCTGGCTCTGGCTCCTTTATGGCATCCCACCAGCTCCAGCCACCCTGCCGAGGCGGACAGACTGCTGCTAGAAGCAAGTCCCGAGAAACAAAACAGTCCCAACGTGTTCAAAGTTAATCCATCATTAATCACAACTGCTACAATAATAAGGTTAAACGTCAATACACTCATGGAGCCCCCCAGAGTTGACGTTTAAACTCTGCTCTTCTGACCGGTTTCCTACATATCGCTTTTAAATAACCGTTTATTTGATATTTCCTCTTTGTCATGTATACAGACACCGCTGATATCGATTATCCTGCTCTGATCGTGCAACTTGCTTGTCAGTTAATTCCAGCGAAAGTTTCTTTCCGTCAGCATTACGCCGCTGGGTGTAAACTGTATTCCATCTTATCCTGTATTACGTTTGTTACACTACTTTCAAATTGAATTCTAGTGCCACCTTATGGCCTGACTGTGTAAAAGCAAACAATATGTCCCATCTAGCGTTGAGCTAGTAAATAAGATATTTTATTAATAAGTCGCAGACTGAAAAGAACCAATGAATTGGTATGGGTAGTGGACAGTGTATTACTAATTCATGTGAAAAAAATACAAATAAAAATGGGGTACAACACATTTTTTATTTCAATAGCTAATAAACATCTTTGAAGTGTAAGAAATCTCAAATCTGGAAATAATCTTGAAATGACATTTACAGAGCCTTCACACATTATTAGAGGAAGCTAGAGCACACAAATTTCAGCCACCCGCCGATTTATGCTCCATTTCCCCCTGCAAATAAAAACGAAATTCTGAATTATAAACGGGATTTCATTTTAATGATTTAAACTCCAGTTAATAGCTTGTTTCCGGAAGTAACCTGTCAGTCATCGAGTAAATACATATTACACTTCGTTAAATTCAACGTCATGACACGTCATTTTTTTCCCTAACAGTTTCTCACTCACACATATAGCATACATTCTTACAAAAGGGTTATGAGCCCATGTGTTAATTGGTGCACCGCCAAATCGTAACTCCTTTCCATACATTCGTTATTTCTGGGGAGGGATCATGTCCAAGACTTTACGTGGTGTATATACAAAGAGGAACCAGATATGAATGTGGCTAACAATGTCGGAATCGATTACCGTACCACACCGTGGTTGTGTTGGTACTCCGGCTGCCCATTTTGCCTATGACAAATATGCCAGATACGGCAGCTATAAAATCGGTCGGTCGCTAATAACTCAGATCTACAGTGCGGTGTGAATCTGTCAACGCAGGACAGATTTTTTTAAGATGCGGTTTGTATGTATGTGTCCAGAAAATTACATTTCAAAATAGATTTTTCTAAACTATTGGGTAAAAATGAATGAGCAAATCTCGCCCAGCCAAAGTCAAAGTTGTGCTTGCACCAGATAGAGCTTAAAGGTTGGTGGACGTTCCCTGAGAGGTCTATGCACCTACTAGTATGTATATGGTTGTTACAACACATAGGCCTACTGTCAAAATGGCTACCTTCACTTCCACTTCAGTTCAGAAACAAAACATCTTTGCAAGCGGGTATGACTCTAGACTTTGTCCCCAAAGGAAATCTTCTTGCACACAAACATCTGTCGGAAGCTTGCACGCAAAACTGTTAATCTGACATTTTCCCCTCAAGAACGATAAGATGGAATTGGGTCCCTTAGCAATTGACGTTAAGCAACGTGCAAAGGAATGCAAATGTTTTGACAGATTTATCAGCGAATGAATGGCTTTTGTTCGCGGCGGTTACGGCTGACTGGCGTGCTGATCCAGATTAGTGGGGGTGGTTTAATATCAGTCTGTACTAAATGTTTCTAATAATTCTCTCAGACCACATACTTTTTGAAGTGGTGAGATAGGCCAGCAGGCTCATTCCTGGTCTGGCCGAATGCATCACTGAGAACATGGAGGCTACATCAGCGGGATGGAGAAGAGAGAAGGAAATGAAGCCCTGATACTTGGTGGCCAAAAATGCACCAGACAAACATCAGCTACGTTGCAATGTATGTTAATGCAAAGATATGCATGTCTGATTTAACGTCAGGAGCATCCAGTAATAAGTAAAGGGGAGGCAAAGTGGGAAGGAAGATGGATGAATGATCAAAGTCAGTGGAGCTGCCGGGAAACGCAGAATTGTGCAAACAGCACAATGACCATCGCTGGTGTGGTGACTATGGCTGTCACACTAAGATAACAGCACCCAGCTGCAGCCCTCTGACTGGCCGCCACACGGGATGGCCTGCTGTGGCCCCAGCCATCCTTCAAGCTGCCTGCAATGCAGCTGTACCCTGGGGTCCCCACAGACCCATGGCGCCTGCTGCTGTAAGGATTTTAGAACTTCGAATATATTTCGGATTAATGGCACACGCGGGTGGGCCCCCCCGGCTCTATGGCCTGTTCCAGGCACCTGACTCCGTCCCAACATAGCTGAGCTCTTACCCCTGGCCAGGTTGGCGGCGACAAGGTCATTTCCGAGTCATCAGCCACAGCTAAGAGTTAAAGGTGACTGCTCTCCAATCAGCCGGAGGACAGGGTTGCCGTACGGCTCGCTAGATTCCAGTAGCCCGTAGCAAGCACTGTCATCGGTGCCGGACGGTGCGATTGGGACCGTGCTCTTAAGCTGAACGCCACGAGGAAGTTAACATCAGTGGCGCTCCATTCAACAGCTCTGAAAGCAGAAAAATACACACACACACACACACACAGGATCTCCCATATCTATCCAGCGTCTCAGTCCTCCCTGAGATCAAGTAAGGACCTGCAACAGCCACTGATCTCTCTTAATTCAACTAATTCACCCACTGGTGCTGAGACCTAGACAAAACTCTCAACAACTCAAATCTTCCTTATATTTGGCCAAAAATTAATTTCAAAGTGATTCAATAAGGTTCTACCATTACATCCAAAGACTCTCTTAAGATTAATGCCAGTCCTCATAGAGGCATCACTTGAAAAGCCTTTCGTTTACAAACAAAACACCACCATCAATAACTGGTAAATAAAAACTTCTCTACATCAAAAACTACTAGTAATTACATCAATAAGAATGTTAATACTGGTCCTATGTATAGCATCACCTCTTTCAGATGAAAACTTCACATAAAACTGGAGAAAAAAAAATGGTAAGATACGGCAGTGCAGATTTGAGGGACAGTTGTAGCCCATTTTGTTCACCCTCGCAAAGAGCTTTTCGTAGGTGCTTCTGACGGATCACCTGTCGAAACGTGGAAATCGCCATAGGAATTTGGCATTGGAAAAACGAAAGGGATGCAGCTGTGAATGAACGAGGGAGGACACGGAATACGCGTGGCTTTCGGGAATGTCTCCCGAATACCCTCGGGCAAGGAGGGGGGGGATGTGTGAGCATTCAGTTCCAGGGTCCCTCCTCCCCCACTTTCTGCCAACCCCCAAGTGTTGACAGGCTTCCAGCGGCTAGGTGGTGCGAGGGGTTGGTGCCGGTCATATTGATCAGGTGGCCCAATGCTGCAGACATTCTACCAGCGGTTCAGATGCCCCGGCTTTGAGATTAGTGACCCATAAAGAGGCTCTCGGTGGGGCGGGCCCGAGCAGAATCGCCTCGGCTGGGCTGCTGCATCTTGCCCCAGGGAGCAGGCCTCTTTCGGGGCATCTGCGGAGGAAACCGGCTGGACACCAGCTTGCATGTGATCTGTTGAGTAGCATAATGCCTGACCCAGATTGTAACTACAGCCTCTACTCCCATCGGTTATGGCCACACAGTTGGGGGAGCATTAGCTTGAAGCAAATATACATATACATAACCTAAAAAAACAGAATGAATAGCAAAATTTATATGGTTAAATCATATGGACAACGGCTGATGGATAATCGGGGGGGGGGGGGGCAAAACATTTGTTCAGTTTCTTCAGACGCAAAGTTCCATAAGCACTCAAAGTCTAATGCAGTTACGAAAGGAGGGGCGGCGGCCTCGGTGTAGCAGTACAGTGCGGCTCCTCACTGGCTGGGCGGGGTGCGAGGAGATGCTTCCCGGGCCACTGGCACTGCGTACAATTGGCTGGCCTAAGTCAGGAGGGAGGAGGAGTCAGAGCTGCCAATATTCACAGGGTCATTCTGCAGACACCGTGGAAACCTCGAAGTGGCAGGTCTGGACAGATCTAGATGTGAAGGGGGAGAGAAAGGATGCTAGTTAGGAGGGGGAGGGGGGAAAGCCAGTGTAACATAGATTTATATTCTTGGCAAACGAATCAAGCAGTCATGTAGTAGTGATACAAATGTAAACACACATTCAAGTTATAAAATTGCTGCAGAATGACTTTGCTTCATTGCTTATCAAATTACCAGTGTTTCAGATTACATATGACCTATATGTCAGCCTGTCCATTCATAACGAGGGTATGGAAGGAGTTAATATGGGGTCAGGGGAGGGGGATCTGGGTGAGGGGTGGTCCCTCACCATGACAACACTTCCTTGTGGGGCTCCTCCTCTTCCTGAGCAGCAGGTCTCCTGAGCTGACCCTCCTCATCTGCAAGTGCATAAAAAAAAAAAAAGTGACCATTACCACAGCTTCCAGCAGATCTACGGCTGAACACATGGGGGCGCCAGATGAACTTAGCAGTAGCAGGAAGTTTAGTCTGTATTGTGGGACGGACCACAAGGACTGGCATGTCTCTTACCGCACGGGTTCCCCTCCACATCATCCAGTAGGTTGGCTGTAGAGGCAGCGATTCCCAGTCTGTGTGTGGCGGGGGCAGGATCAAGGAAAAAATAAAAATGCACCAGGGACCTATTGCCACACTCAACGTAAAGCCCCATCTGTTAGAGGGCGTGACTCTGACCGGCTGCTATGATCCCAAGCTGTGGGGCAGAGCCACTCGCTCCAATTGCGGCAGGACAGCAGAATACTACTGCAAATCACGAGACACGAAATACAGTGCGATTCCTTCCTGCGAACTGACGTTTTACGGGGTACGGAGCCTCAGCTCGGGCGCCCGGGAAGTGACAGAAGCGGGAGGATACGACTGGTGCTTCAGCAGCATCCTCCTCTTCCTCTTCCTCCTCCTCGTCTTCTCGGAGAAGGCTCGGGCGATCTCAAACAGCTTCTTCCTCGTGGCTATATGCATAAACACGGTCAGTGTGAGGGCCGGGGCGAAAACTGCCGCATGTGACAGCGATCACGCTGAACCCCGGAGGCTGGCTCACTCTGCCAGTCTCAGCATGGGGGTGTCTTTTTACGATCCACTGCAGTGTTTCCCAATTCGGTCCTTGGGGACCTGGACACAGTCCACGTTTTTGCCGTACCAGGAGCTGGGAGGGAGTAAGAACGTGGACCGTCTGTGGGTCCCTGAGGGCGGGTTGGGAAATACTGCTCTACTCCACCGCAAACGTAAGCAATATGAACTGTGGGGTGATGCCGCGGAGATAAAAAACAGCCACGATTAGCCTGGATATCCTGTCGTCTCCATATGAACAGATCAAAGCACAGAACAGATTTCCGCCTTTCTACCCCTCCCGACAACTTTGGTGTGAGAAGGAAGCCAAGCCCCAAATGTTTTATTTATGAAGTACATGACGGGAATAAGACCTCTTACATTTTCCCATGTGCTTTAGTTTGTCGCGAAACAAGGCATCTTCAGAGACAGGCGAGCAGGCCTCACCAGAGCCGGAGGTGCAGTGCTCTCCTAGAACAAAAACAGGTGGCGTGACCTACAGACACATGGACTCGCGCACGCGCACGCGCCAGTTAGGCCCAGCAGCGAGAACATCTTCACCCGGCCCTCCCTGGCTCGAGCGGCTCATGTGTAGCAACATGCGGGTGCAACGGGTTTGTGGGAAGTCCTGGCGGCATAGAAACCTTCAGGAAATTAGTTCAGGCAGACTTAATTCGGCCCAGCCGGTGACACCCAGTGTCGATCTGGCCCTCAGCACGGCACGACTTTCATCCCGACGGCTTGGAAGCAGGTTGCCATGGCAACCCAGAGACAGACACACACACAGACACACAAAACCACTTCACCCCTCCAGAGGCCTGTAATCATCCCAAGCCCGCCCTGACGTATGCGCCCGTCGCTCCACGAGGTTCCCTGCCTCGTAGGCAGGCACGCGTGAAGGTTACAGACAACTGACACAGATGGTATGAGGCGTCCTGGCACATTTTGAAGCTGCAAAATGGGTCAGAACTAAGCACACGATGTGGGAAGCTGCTGAACTGGGGAAACTGAAATAAAATAATAAAACAAAAACACCACACGAAAACATAGAGCAGCACGAAGGCAAATGCATCCTCGAGCAAGGCGGGGGCGCTGAGGGGATCACAGACTCACCTACAGCGCCGTACGCCACGCCGCTGTCCGTTTCAACAAACGGGTGCATGCATGGTCACGCACATGGGCGTGCAGATGCACATGCGCAGACAGGAATGATATCTACCTGCTGTGGAACTCTCCATGCTAGCGGATGAATGAGCGGACCCAGATTTCTTTGATTCATACTTCAGCCGATCTAAAACAAAGAGAGCGGATGTTACGACAGCAGATGAGAGGAACAGACAGCGCGGTTCTGGTCCTCGTGGCACCGGGGGGGTGGCTTTCGTGTGAACCAGACGGAGGCAATTGCTATGGGCCAGGGGCAGTTAGGGGCAGTTAGGGAGGGGACTCATGGATAGATTAGGATTTTTAAGTGCGATAATGACCCTTCATCTAAAGAAGTAAAATACGTGCTGCCTGTGCCCACAGGCAGGGGGCGCTATAAAACCCCAAATGAAAACACAGATGGGTGACATATGGACATAGCAGACAGAACAGACAGACAGACGGGGGCTGAGGCCAGGGGGCCTGAGCGTACGCACCTCTCTCCAGCGCCATGAGGAATTCTCGGTTGCGCTGCAGTTCCTTCATGAACTCCTCATTCTGCAGGAAGAGGGCGATGCGCTCGTCCTCCAGGTACTGCTTCAGCTTTCGCTCCTGCTCCGTCGCCACGCCGACCGGCCCCGTCCCAGCTCCAGGGGTTGGTCGCTGGCTCACAGACGAAAGGGAGGACGACGACGATGACGACGGCTGGGACAGGCTGCTCTGGGACCCCTGAAGTAGGGTGGGTGGGAGTCAGGTGACGCTACAAGCATGCAATGAATGTAGCATGGATGCTAACAAGTGACGGCCGGATAAATGCGAACACCAGCGGTACCTGCACGCTGTCCAGCTGCTGAGGCAGGATGCGCAGGAAGTCATCGGGCAGATTTCCGAGCAGCGGCGGGTTCCAGTTCCTGTAGTTGCGCACCTGCCGGGGGCCGGGGGCAGGCTGTGCCTCGAACCTGCGGTGCCGAGCAACATCATCAGCATGACAACCGCACACGCTGGGCATAACTTCACAAAGTTACCTGGACCTGATAGAGCAGTCACATGACATCTTGGAAAATCTCCCTGTGTCTCTCACACACACACTATTGGGCATGAGATATTCACCGCAGTTCCCTAAACAAACACCAAATGATGCTTTTGTAGGGCAGTGGAGTTTAAAGCGCTCTTTTTTGCCCTTCCTTCACACATTTGAGTTAACAGACACCCCAGCCATTACACCAGGCCCCTCTTGCTGACCTGTGATGATCATTTAAAAGGTGGATCATGTATGGGAAGCTCCCTAACCCCAACTCTCACCCAACCACGTTGCACCGTGAGGCAGCACTAAAATCGGCATCTGAAGGCTGCTTCTCTGACACCGGCCCCCTTACCTGGGCGGCGGGGTGGGTGGGGGCTCAGGGTACTTCCTGTCGTAGATGTGCATGGCGTAGGCTGGTGGGGAGTACACAGGTGGGGGTTCCTCATCAGAACTGTCTGGCTCCAACGTTCGTTCTAAAATCTATGGGGGGGAGGGAAAAAAAAACAAAACAAAAAAAAAACTAACATTTACACTTTTAACAGATTTAATCATCTAAAGCTGACAAATGTGATTATATATGCTTTTCCCCTCTTATTTTTCAGAGTGAGTCACCACGGTCAATTATTAGTCACAGTACCTGCGGGGCGAAGGCAGCCAGTGAAAGAGAGTGTGGTCAGCTATTCCTCACCCACTCTACATCTGTATGTCTAAATACTCAGAAAGCCGTTACAGCTGGATAAACGGGCCGCCTGGCCACGACGGTATTAATGTGAAGGTTAAATGGACAAGTGGCCTGGAGCAACACCCACATCAGCCCAATGTAGTGCCATGAACTTGCTCTGTC
>JAODJX010000103.1:1382997-1398977 GCA_026776945.1 Isichthys henryi | reverse complement strand
GCTCCACCACCCCCCCCACCCCACCTTTGCCTCCACTTTTCTCTGCTCTGGCCGCGGGGGCCGACCGCGTGGCGGTGGGGGGGCCGGGGGGGGGGGGGGTGTCAGGAAACAGTGGCGTCCTTTCATCGGGGAGACAGGAAAGTAAACAATCACGCAAATCAGCTGAGCAAACCAGGCACGGATGGGACGGGGCGGGTGGGGGGGTGTATTCATTTTGTTTCGTGTGCAACGGCAGCCCCGGTGCCCCGTGGGAAAACCACCATTGTAGGGTGTTTGGATTACTAAGGTGTCCCGCATGAGCTTCAGGGATCTTTAACACCCTGAAGGGAAAAAGAAAAATCGACTGGATTCTTTCCTAGGGAGGGGCGTGATGAGCGCACACAGAAAGGGGACTGAACGTGCCGACCTCCCGTCCCAGCACAATACAAAGTGCCACTTCAAACCCATCCACTCCCACCCTGGCGCCAATGCCCTTGAAAGGATTGGGCAGAGGAAGGGGAAGCGTGCAATATAACAATGGAAACGCGTGTATCTGGCCAGACTCTAAAGCACCGATCGACCGTTTCCATACCGAGGCGAGCATGGCAAATGTAACGCCTCTCATACAGTGTATCAACTCCCACTGTTAATGGATGATGAAAGTAACCCCAACCCAAAGCCCCGCCCCAACCTCTGGAGGGATGCTGTCGTCCGAGTCAGAGCTGTCATCGGAGCCCTGGCCGTCGATGCTCATTTGAAGCAGCTGGTCGATGGTGGCGTCCACGGCACCGTTGTTGGAGCGCAGGACACATTCGATGACCTCGTAGTCCATGCTGGGGAACATGGTCTTGAAGTCCTCCATGGCTTTGTTGAACTCCAGGCGCCGCACTTGCCGGGCGGGCCGGCTGTTGTTGAGCTCCCCTGCGGCCGAGCCGCCTCCCCGCGACCCACCATTACTGCTGCTGCGCCGGAACAGACTGGTCATCCTCCGCGGCGTTGTCGACCGCCACGCCGCCCGGCTCCGACTCGCTGGCAACGTTACCCGGGAAACAGAGGCTCTGTGTCAGGCGCCGGAAACCCCCCTCCCTGCTTCACTTTTGCTCTTCCGTTCCCACCCCCAACTTCACCTTCTTCTTTGCTCCGTATCTCCCGCTCGAGCTACTCCATCAGGCCGACGGCATGTCAAGTCCACGGCTGGCAGAGGGCAGGCAAGCGATGAGCCAGGGAGTCGCGCAAGTCCTTCCTTCCTCCTTCGCTGACACGTTCTCAGTTGCATCCGACACCGTGCTGAGGTGGTGGGGCTACCAGGATGAGCTCCACCACAGCAGGACCTTCAGACCAGAGCAGTCCCTGGCCTGAGAGACACCATTTCCAGCCTGCGTCCTCAGCACCTGCCAGTCAACAGTTACAGTGATTTGATCTCCTCTGTTTCTGTTTATTTTAGTAACACTTGCTCCTGATCTTCAAAAAAATCTGTATAAAACAAGACAACCTGAGTAAAACACAATACACAGCTTTTAAATGACTGATTTATTGAAGGAAAGTAGTTCCCCAATCCCTGTATCACCCATGTGAAAAAAAATTCCAAAAATGACCAATAACTACCAAATTTAATTGATAATGTGTTAAACTAGACTACACCCACCAAGGCCTGAATGCCACCAGCCCCACTGAATCTAAATATCCCTTAAAATACCTTTTCAGCAATATGAAGGTGGCTAAAAAGTTTCAAACAGACCATACCTCGACTCAAAGGAAATTCCAGAAGACACACACACACAAAAAAAAAAACGAAAGACAATAACAGAAATAGATCAGTTTGGGAAAGGGTTAAAAAAAAGCAATTTCTCAATCTCTGGGACTGCACTAAACCACAGCAAGAGCGGAACTTCACTTTCAGCATCTGCATGCCTTTCTAGCTAAGCTCTGCTAAAACGTTCAGCTGGACACGGAGAATAAATAAAAATGAAGGCAGACACTCTTGTATGTAAGGAGAGGAGGTTAATCTTTGCAAGGATTTCCTAAAATGTGAGAGAGCATGAGAATCCGCGGAGTTTAATTTCGATGGCCCTAATGCCAATGACACCTCCCCAACGTAGACGCACTGGGCGCCCACTCAAGCGACAGGGCAGTCAGCTGGGAGGGCTTTATGGCACCAATGGAACCAGCATTGCAACGTGGACCAAGCAGCCCCTTGCTACGACCCACTGCTGTAAGCAACGTTCCCGCCGACGGGCTGACACTCGTGGGATGCGCTTGCGAACGACGATGGAACAAATGCTCGAAAACTGCTGCCTCTACATATTGTTTGCACGTGTTGAACACGGGGACCCTGTCCAGCAGTGCTGTGTGTCACACAACTACGAAGTCAACAGGACTGACTGGAGTCAGGAGACACATTAGGAAAATGCTGCCTATCACCTGCTGTATATTCTATATACTCACTGAACACTATGCAATATAGACACCCCCACTTAAAAATAATAAAAAAAAAAGATCACAACCAAATTGGCTACTGAAGTGTACACATGGCTCAAAATAAATAAATAAATAAATAAAAATTCCTTTGACAAAAATGCTTAATTTCCCACTTCAGTTTCCACACTTATTTAACCTTATCAATTTGAACAAAAATTCTCCAAATTCCTAAACTTTCATCAAACTCCCAGGATGCGGAGGAGGGGGCAAAGACAGAAATAACAGACCAATGAAGGACGAGAGGCCGTCGCCATCTGCCTTCCCTGGAACTCAGAAGCCGAGTCGCGGCGATATCATGTGTGGCGCGGCACGTCTACACGGGACGGCCCCCGACTCAGCCTCTCCCTCCATGAGCCAGCCTTCTCTCCATATAGTTAACTCTTACTTGCACAACAGATGAGTCGGCTTTTGAAAGCAGGAGCCTCTAGCACCGATCCAGGCAACCTAACAATCCGAGGGTGTTGGCTGGAAACTTCCATTAACAGGACTGGAATGTGGAGAATAAGGGGCTCCATCAGGCGGAAGGCGGCACTCCCCCCGCCCCCCCTGCGCTGTCCCCCATCCCATCTGCCCGTGCCGGGGAGAGAGCTCCCTGCTGTCAGGAACTGCCCCCAGGGGTGCCAAGCCCTGAAGCGTCTGGGTTGACACAGTCACAACTGCCTGGGTATCAGGTCTGCAAAAAGAAGTTCATTAAGTGTAAACACCGGTCTTTGCGCCCTGTGCTGTTCAATCTGACAGTACACCATGGTGGAGTCTTTAACATCCATCCATGTTAAAATCTTTCACATCTCGGTCATCTCAAGCAAGGCAGCATTGTGTTTTCAACAGCCAGGTACAGCATCTCTTCCGGAGAATCTGGAGTGCAGACCGGGCAGCCCCGCATCTGTCCATTTCCTCCCCTCCCCCGATCAGACATGCTGGATTAAAAAGGCAGCTGCTGAGCGACCAAGGAGAGAGACAGCGACCACGATGACAGGAACCCACCCCCCGATGAGACAAGGAGCTCGCAGCGGGTGAGCCGGGTGACAAGGGAGCGGGAATCTTTAACAAGTAGGCAAAAAAAGAGAAGAATACACTGAAAATAACCTGAGAAGGCAAGAAACCTGAACCACACATCAATAATGAGATAATATATAAAATATTTTTAAAAAAATCCTAAAGAAGGTACATTACAAATTTCACACGTAATGGCGCAAAAAAGAATGGGGCCTGAATCCAAAAAGGGCTTGATGGATTACAGGGAGGCTTGTTGCCTGTTTCATCTCACAGACAAATGGATGTGATGGGCGGCTCGGTGCTCCATCAGGAGTCTCGGAGGACCCAGTCACCCCTCCACCCCGGTTTTTTCCACAGTTTTTGATTGTTCCATACCTGCCTCCCACCATCCCTGACCGCTCAGCCAGATCGAAAGCTTGCAGGCATCCCCTCGCGATGACCCCAAGCCAGCGCTCAGTAGTTAAATCCGGCCTCTTGGCATGGACCTCGTTATACGTCCTGGAGCTTTGCAGGACCGAGCCACGCTCCAGGAGCTCGAGACCTTCTCTCCACAGACGAGTGGAGCCAAGCTGCAGCCTACGTCGGTGCTGGAGGTCATCCGCCCCACACATAGGATGGAGCTCACTGGGGGATCGAGAGGCGCTGAGGGAGAGCGTGGCCCAGGTGAAGGGAAGAACAACGAAAGACACGGGGAACAGCGCGGTGTTACTGCACAAGGAGAACTGCCAGACGCCGCTAATGGGCCGGCGTTCCCATCATACCCTCTGCCCATCTCTGTGGAACGACAGTGGGCTTCCCATCTTGCTTTGCGGCACAGAGACGGCATGTCTAATGCTGACCTGGTTTGGCGTGGAGAGAGAGGGGAAAGAAAAAAAAAA
Source organism: Isichthys henryi (assembly GCA_026776945.1). Classification (NCBI taxonomy): domain Eukaryota; kingdom Metazoa; phylum Chordata; class Actinopteri; order Osteoglossiformes; family Mormyridae; genus Isichthys; species Isichthys henryi. Next base: position 1,394,646 of record JAODJX010000103.1, on the reverse strand, counting down.
AAGAAAAAAAAAGGGGACGTTGCGCAATAATGGAAGACTTAATAATCGCGACGCCTCTTCCACGATCCCGGGGGGGCTCGGTGCGCCGCGTCCTTATCAGTTGCCCGCAGGGGGGACAGCGTAACTAGGTTTCTCAAAAACACAACTGTGATTTGCCCTTGGATGGAACACGGTCGCTCTTCTCCGTTCATATATTTAACCAGGTGAGGCCGCTGGGGCATTTACCCCCCCCCCCCCCTTTACTGCAAGGAGACGCCACACTGTTCGGCCACAGCCTCCCGATCAAATCGAAACGATGAAGGACCGCTGTGCTCACCCGCGGGGGGGGTGGACCATTTCGGGGATTTCTGCCGGGGGGCCCCCATAACATTTACACTCGGCGTCCCGGTTGTCCACATGGGGGGGGGGGGGGGGGGGGAGTGCACTCCATTCCTGAGTCTCCTCCTACACAGAAGTGCTTCCCTGTCTGAAAACACCACTTCCTGTTCTCAAAACGATCACGTGCTGAGCTGGTGGGGGTACTGTCCCCCTCCCCCCACTCCCAACGAGTATTCCTTCATTCGCACAGTGCTGTACTAATCTGCACCTAAGACCCAGCTAAATTTAGCCTGTGGATCACTGGCTCTCTGTCCCCTTCCCCCAGCACAGTCTGCCCTGGCGAGCGACTTTGGTAACACAGGCTAATAGGACGACGAGACACAAATCAAATTCAAATCTACTATCTAGCCTTGATGGGACCACAGAATAATGGCTTAAAGAAGCAGGGATCTTACTTAGCCACACACAGGAACTACTAAAATGGTTTATTTTTGCCGCTCTTTAGAACGGAGCCCTAGCCTGTGTACGCACCGGAGCCCCCCCCATACACATCGCCTTTAAATCATTTTGTCAAGACACTAAATGAAGACACATACATGTCGTGACTGCAGGAAAAGCAAAAAAGTTATAAATGTTTCACGGTTTGCGCCCCTGCAAGCCAGACACTCGTCACCGTGTTATTGCAGAGCCCGCCTGCCGCACGCGTTGCTCCCAGTGCGGCTAATTCGTGAACGCTCGTCCCCATGGTTTACGGGGCCCAGCTCACTGTCTAGCGGCCAACACAGATGTGGCCGCCGTTGACCCTGGATGGCTACTTATGGGCGGGATGACCTTCCCGCACTTCCACCCATGACCGAAGCATGGGCACCATCTCTGAGGATTTGATGTACACACAGTATGTCAGAGCTGGGCCATAATGTGGCGGCAGCCATCTACTCCCCATGCAAACCTTTAGAACTTTTACAAAATACAAGATAATCAGCTTTTGCTAAACGAGACTTTCATTAGTTACAGGGGTAAAAAAAAAAATAATAAATAAAAAACAAAAAAAAAAATCACTGACACGGATGAAAATTCCAGGATCGCTCTGTGGCTGACTGCACATTCAGAGTCCCACAGGAGAGCTGCAGATCACTCAGTTTCTTCTTGAGTGAAATGCCAGGCAAGCAAAACACATGCAATTACCGCGAGCAAAACGTGAAGTGACAGCCAGTGGACCACAGCGCCACACGTGAACATACACCCAGCTCTGGGCTCTGGCTTCCTGTTGACGCCACCCCCCACATGGGCACATTTATCCCCCCCCCCCCATTCACCGAAACGGCATCATGCATTTTCCGGAACATTTTAAACGATCCCCCAAAACTCACAGCATCCGGTAAGCTTCCTGCTTAAACTACTCTGACCTAAATGCATACAGCAAACCCCAGGGAGGTTTGAAAGCGATCGCCGCCCCGGGGGATTGACGCCTTGCTGAACTTGCGGCTGTACCAGCATTAGCGGCCAGCTAACAGCTTATAAAATACGATTTGGCTCACAGGATGACCATCTTCAGAAATCCTTCGCTTTTCATGCCCGTCTTGCTATCTTTAGGCAAGCATCCGTCAGCACACATCTAGCATGGCCGATATCATGGCAAAGACATGTCACCTGTCTCAAGTCAGGACTTCGCTGAGCTCACGGACGGGTTCAGATCCATCCTACACAAAGAATCACTCTGTTGCATCCCCTACTGATTACATACCTCAGAGATCCAACTTCCTCCTCCTAAACGGTTTCTTTGCCCATAGCAGTACACATCTTTTGGTAAAACAGAGTCAGACGATGCCTGAACCAACTGGGATTAAAGGCCTTGCCCAGTAGCCCAACGGTGACAGCACTTCATGACCTTCTGATCGCAGGTGCAGCATCCAAACCCATCACACCGCCACCTCATTTCCTGAGTATACATTTTAACCATTTACTACAAAAACGACGAAGAAGAAATGTCAGACATGCTACACCAAGACAACTGATGACATCTTTCCTCGTGCTTGTGTCATTTAATAAATTTTTTTTTTTTTTTTTTTTTTTTTAAATGACCTTACGTCACCCTTAAACTGAGCACCACTTCAGGCATGAATGGAGTCCTGTAACGTACAAATTATCAGCATCAGGAGACTGGTTCTGTGGTTTTTGACTCATTGCTTTGAAGTTCAAACGAAGGCAAACAATCACTCCTGGGGTTTAAAGTTCTGTGCTCAGTCAGCGAAATGTCATGTTGATGAAATAAATTATTCGCAAATGAAGATCCGGATCGGGGAGATGTTAATGTTGCCAAGAACCACCCAGATGAAAGCAGCCGGCTGGAGATCTTTTGAGATCGGGTGACCATTCCCAGGACCATGAAGGCAGAGGTAAGGCTCCACACATACCCTGCAGAATCTAAGGGTTCATGATCTCCTATCATCAACACAGGGGAGCAGGAGTCAAGCTTCACCCTCCAAATCAAATCACCAATATCACATCCAATGTTGGAGGAAAAAAAAATGCAAGTTTTGACACGGTCTTTGACATTCCCTCAAAAAAATCCTCAGCACCATACATTTCTAAAAAGCTTTTAATGGAGTTGTTGGGGAATACACCTAGCACCCATAACACCATGGTCCCCACCCACAATACCAACAACGCCCCCACCAAACCTCTGCCACACACAGAGCGCTCCGAGGTTCACCACGATACATATCATAAAAAATTAACGAGTTAATTAAAACTCACATCCTGTCTGCAAGGTGGCGGAGAGCCAAGAGTCAGCCAGCTGTCATAAGAGAGGAACGAAGCCACCCGCAAAAGACGACTGAACACAGAGCCGGCACCTGACTCATCTTTTCACCAGAATGGGGGAGTCGTCAGTCATTTAGATCATGATTTTCAGACAGAGAGATGCATGCTCAGATAAAGGCCGACACCATCCCAAATTAAGGTTTCGCTGCTGACACACTGGGATAGTCGCAATTACTGAAAACGGAAGAGCTTGGATTGGATTATGAACAACCTTGCATATGGAAGGAAAAGAAACTGAGGATTCAACAGCGCAACAGCTGTGCCATCAATCACATTTCTATACGGTTCACATTAGGCCTTTTCACACTAAAGAAGTTTTTTTCCGGAACAAGCGATCGCATCAGCATCTGCATGCTCTCCACAGGTGACTACATTTCTGCTAAACTGCTGGTCGCCATTAGTGTAATATCGCCCACATGGACATGTGTAGCAAGCACCAGTTGGTCACCGAGGCAATGCCACAGAAAAGCATATGTTGTGAGCCTGAGGACACTTTTTATGGAAGTGTAAGAACGACACAAACTGGCACCTTGATCTTAGGGCAGTCCACAATACCGATCCTGTAGATTTCTTAGACATCAACCATAAGACGGCACAGACATCCCAAAACCCACTCAAAATGACACACCAGATGACACAGGTGTCCCCCCCCCCCACCACCTTAAAAAACCACATATAGTGCAAAAAACATGATACAGATGAGTGATCTAGGCAAAGGCTCCTGGTGCCACGGCAACACAAGTGATTCAATGGGTCAGGTTTCCAATAATATCTCGCCAAGGCCGCTGTGTTCTCAGATGCGCCGTAAAAAGGGACTCTGATGGTAACGGAGGACAGTACGGCCTTTATTGTTCTGGGAAACAGGCGCACAGGAAAGAACAGCAGTAGATAACCAGAAATGCCTAGAAATGTTCTGCCAAAGCAAAACCCAAACTCTGCAACTGTATAATCTGCTGTACCACAAAAATGTTGCTTTCAACTATGTATCCATAACTAGTTTTACATTGTAACTATAACTCATTATTAGGGAAAACAAATGCAGTGCCAACTGTCAGCAAGACAAAAAGACATATTTATAGATTATTCATGTACACTATGCTACATACATACGTGGAATAGAAACCTTACACTGCACATCGCAAAAATTCTGATTAGAGACATTGAGCATCTGAGTGGAAGCTGAGCATCTGAATCCAGTCAACAGTTCAACAGGCCATTTTCAAAAGAGGAATTTCAAGGGTGGCAGCATTCAAGTGAGTGATGACCAATTAAAGCTGCTGTCAGAAATATTAACGGAATCCCCCTATGAACCATCAAACCGCTCTCACATCAAGCTACTTTTCAAGTAAAGGCTCAGAGAAGGGATACAGGGGAAGGACTGAATGTGAAAAATGGAGTATACAGATTGTTCAGCAAACAAGGAATACTGTCAACCATAACCGCTCTTATTCATGGGTCACCTTCATGGGGCTTTCTGTACAAGTTGTAATATGGGTGGGGGAAATTTCACAGTTCGATTTCTGCAGGTCCTATACTTGCAGATTAAGAAACTTTATTGATCACAGGGGGAAAAAAAATAAAAAATTCTGCTGCAAGCAGCAAGAACACAGCACAGAGGAATATGCATGTAGTTTCAAACAGACATGGAATAAGAGACAGACACTCAAAGCGAACAAAGTAAACAGGCTGCAAAAAAAAACAACAAACCACACACACACCCCGATTTAATTTATTTGAACATAATTTATATTATGTGCAATTAGAACAGAAATGTCTTTTTAAATGCCTTTTAAAATAAATAAGTCAGCCTGTCCATGATTTTGCAATAATTTGGTACGAGCTGGAGTTAAAAAAAAATATTGTGGTAAGACAGCCATGCTGTCCACAGTACTTATGCTCCTGCCAGGGGAAGAAATCAAATTCTTCAACAAAACGAAGGCAAGAAGTTCCGGCAAAACTCCTCTTACCCAGTGCATGACCACAACACAGGTGCTGGCAACTACTCGTCCGGCTATGAAAACACCGGATCTTCCCAACATCTGTCTGACACTTGCCTTAATGCACATTAAAACCAGATGACGACAGATTACCGGTGGGTTTAATTATCCAGGTTTATAACACAAGATAAACAAGAAGGACATTAGGTAACAGCTCCTAGTGAAGAGAGGCACAAACATCAAAGAGATGCAACAGCAAAAGGAAGGAATAAAGTCCTATTTAGGAGGATTCACAAGCACTACAGCTTCTACACACTTAACCCCAATGAGAGAGAGAGCAGGGAAAAAAAAAAAAAACCTTAACAGTCAGTCAATGATAAGAACCAACATGAACAACCGGAAAGACAAAAGGGCGAGACGAATTTTTAGTTTGAAAATAAAACACTGCACTCTCAAGCAATATTTACTAAGGATTGAAATAGACGCATTTATTTCCTGCCTTGCTAATAATTGTACAAGCTTTGTGCCTTTCCACTAAATTTCAAAACAAATGGCAAAGGAAAAACAGCGAGAGAGGATGTCGTCCACCGGTGATCTGGAGCAGGCTGCTGGTGTTTTGTCAACAGCGGAGGGATTGTTGACAAACAGCCGTAAACAAGCACATTTGGGTGAAATTGGAGGGGGAGGGTGGCTCCTGCAAGACTCTTGCTGCCAGACATCCTAGGCAACGGAGCCAGGAGAGTGTAATCCATCGCGTCAACGCTTTTGCATTGTCAGGCCACCACCCCCATGTCAGCACAGGGGCCGGGGGTGGGTGACGGCAGAGACGAGTCTGTGTGAGGGGCACATGCAGAGGCCCATGTGATAGAGCTACCCCAGGGGGAAAATCAGGGGTTGAACGTGGCAGGACTTTGGTACCCCGTTAGTGGGGGGGAGGGGCGGCGAAAAATTTGGCCCCCCGCTGAGCCACACAAGATCTACACAGACAGAGCCTTGGTCCCACCCAGTACCCCATGGGAGGGGCGTTTACAGGGGAGCCTGTTTGTCGAAATGCATCGAACTGTGCAGAAATGCCGTGGCTAAAAAACGCAAAGACAAATAAATAAATTAAAATCTGCCCCCGTCGCACAAACACAGCGATCTTTTGTGGCCCACGGTGAGGGGAGAGACAAAGCGGCCACTCAGGCTCGCTCCAGATCAAAACGGAGCACAATCCTGACATCCCACAATTCCCTTGTTCGGCAGCTGCCCTCAGCAGCCAGAAAGAGGCGCAATGGGCAGCAAGTCAGAGGAAGAAAATCAATACCCCCCCCACATTTGCCTTCGCCCATCCTGTGGGCCAAATTTTCCGTTACACATTCCGTAAAAACTAATGATGACAATAATGATTTTAATAGAGTCAGTGTGGGCCATCTGTCATCCTTCACCCCAACTCCCAAGAAAGACGGGGGGCAGGGGGCAGGCTAAATGGATTCCTTAGGTCTATGCCAAACAAAAAGACAGTGAGAGCGGACCCCTCACCATCCTGTAGCCGTGTGCCCCCCCTGAGGGGCTGCTTCCAAACCACTCAGCACTCCCAAATTTGGGCCCGAACGGGATAATCGTGCTCCAAATACAGCAACTGGCGTTTATAAAAACAACAGCAGGCTTTGCCAACAGTAATAAGCCGTAGTTTGCTACAAAAACAGGGCAGAACGAGGGCAACAATGTAGGACATACAGAAGCAGATCGTCACCCAGGCACGACTTACACCCATACCAGTGTCTCCTGACTGAGGAAGATCTGGATGAGCAATGAATTTGTTGCTGCCACAATGAGTGAGTTACCCATTAATCTTTTTACTACTTATAAAATAAAGGGTCACAGAGAGCCAAACACCTATACTAGGAAGCTGAGGACAAGGCAGATGGACACCCCTGATAGAACGCTAGTCTACTGAAGGGTAGACACACGTGCATAAGGGGCAACTTCTACTCTGTCTTTTGGCTGCCAGGGGTAAACATCTGCACGAAGGAGAAACCACAAAGCAAGCGAGGGATTTGAAATGCCAACCTTCGAGGGCACAGTTCTACCAGCTGAATGACGTGTTAACAGCAGGGGAAAAACAAAAAAAAAGTCATGGAATATACGTCGGACACCAGGTCTTGCTTATGCTTCTCTGCAGCCTCGACACTGGGGGGAGTCGACCTTCAGATGTGGACACCCCTGAGAGCGACCTCATTTTCACTGCCAGTGTGGAAAATAAGGAAAATAAGAAATTAGAAAAGAAGGGGGCACATGTTTAGTCATCGTTAGCAAGACGAGAATAACCAGAATTTCACCGAACAGCACTCACTGATGAGGCAGCACCAATAACGGGTGGGGGGAGGGCAAGGAAATAAGCATGAAACAAAACAGGGTCAAATCAAGCATTTACACAGGACACCTATGGGGACAGGAAGAGGATCTCAGGATCTCCGCTATCAGGACCGGGGAAGTCAGCAGAGACAAAGCCCCCCCCTTCTAGCCTTCCTCTCATTTTCTTCCTTCCTCTTACTGCAGACCTTCACAATGAGAGGAAATTCCCTAGAGGTGTCACATGACTATCAATTGTCAGTGGGAGGGGCTCCGACCAGATGGGACACATTGGGCTTTTTACCTTCCCATCATCCTGTGGTAAAGCAAAAGCAATAGATCACTGAGCAAACAAGGAAGAATATTAGCTGTCCAAGACAAGCCGCGGCGGAGACTCCATCATCACGCCCTCTTATCTGTACTCAACGCAAACGACTGCGTCTATGCTACTGTACATAGCTTACAGAGTAATACTTTCCTACGGGGCTGAATGATCGGACGATTTAAAAATCGAAATTGCGATTAGAAGCTACGCAATTTAGGATATGCATTATACAGCACGTCTGACCCAGGCTTTAAATATGTATATGCTGGGTCACTAAAGACTGCAGGTAGGTACACAAAGGTTAATACACAGTGGTTGGATGCAATTTGTATCTTCACCTCCTTGCATTCGAATATAGAGCAGTTAATATTTTGATGGTACCTCATGTGGTAATGTCATGTCACGTTTTAAATCGGTTACACGCAATATTGAACTGAAGCTGGACTTCTTTTTAAAATATGATGGATTGCGATTTGATTCACGCTGTCAGAAAAATCACTATTATACATACTTTCCCCAAATCGTTCAGCCCTGCTCTCCTTACCAAACATGCAATGCAGCTCTGCAGCAAAACTTGCCAATCACAGAGAGGGTCTTTAGCAGCGCCTTACGGAAGGGCGAATGTGCCAAGCTGCTCTGGAGAAAAGCCCCTGGCAGGTAAAGTGGATGGAGCCCTGAACCGGCAGCTGAAAAGACCGATTTCTATTCATCCGATAGCATTAGCATTCACACTGGCTACTCGCGTAGGGCAGAGGGTGGCAGGACAGCTCTCTCCGCGCCAACACTGCCAGACAGACCGAGCCTGGAACTCCAGGAAAAACAAGCCAGCAATTGGCAGCGGCCTTCTGTTCTTAATCCAGTCTTGTGTGGCATGGACAATTTATTTTTTTTTAAAAAAAGGGAGGCTCATCACAGTTGAGAAACCGACAGCGTGGGAGAACGAATTACAGGCCTTGATCTCAAAGTGGCATCTCCACAGGTATGGTGGCCTCTCAAGACGGCTGTGTGGGCAGGCGTGAAGCGGTCGGGCGCCTCCCACAGAAAGGCAGTCCCCACCCCCACCCCAGCCCCCATTCACTGAGGATTGGCACCCGCTGGCCTCCCAGACCTTCTGCCACATGCTCTGCATTTCTCCGGGGCCTTTCTGCCTCCGCGCTCTTTCGGAAAATGGCAGCATCTCCACATACATGGAAATTCCCCACTCTCCCCTTAAGTATAAGACACTACGCAGTGAATTAGTTTAAAAGCACCAGACTCTTCTTAGGTACAGCATTGACACAAATACTTGGACCTCACTATCCTTTCCTGAAGAAACACCAAACCCAACGTACAGCCTATACTGGTCAACGGTCAAAGGCATGCGCAGGACAGGTCCGTCCTGCATACGAAAGGTTTATGTCCTTCCCTTGCTGTGCTTTTCTGACATCTGTCCAAAATATTTAGTAAAAGTATGACTAATCTCCACTATTAACTGTTACGGTCATATTTATGATTTTATCCATTATTCTTTCCTAGTTAAATGTTCGTCAAACACTGTGGTTCCTCTACCACACAGGCCAGAACACTGAAATATAACTACAAATGACAGCTGTTCTAAGGGAGGGACGGCCAACTGTTTGAATGACTACATCTGCTTAGGGACATTCACAAAACATGTATTTGTTCCCTGTACAACCCACTTGTGCAACACTGCTTATTTTTGAGCTGTTACTTCAGAATCCCATGCAATACTTTCCCTGACATTGTTTCAACTGTCACCGTTTATTGTCATCTATTATTTATTGTTACTGTATATTAATGTCTAAATGTCTTTTTATTGTCCAAATGTGTGTATTGTGCTACTGTGAACCTGTAGTTTCCTTCAAGATAAATAAAGTATCTACCTATATCTAAAGGAGTCACATGTTCCAGTTGGCGGTGGTTGCATCTGTCCTGCGGGAGAGACGACGGCACGTCGCCCGAATAGCAGCAGGTGATGCCGGTGAACCCTGACAGACGTAGGTTTATTAATAGTCGACACCAGGAAAAGAGGGGGAACAAGGAAGCCTGTGGCAAGGGGTGGGGTGGGGGGGGGGCTAGCCTAGAATGTCTTACCTGTTCCCTCACTGCCAAACTAACAGCAAGGACAGGGGTAACCTGGGGCACGCAGGACACCCATAACACAATTAGCCTGAACAAGCACCAAGCACGGACCTCAAGGAGAAGTGACCAAAATGCATTTCATATGTTCCGGCAGGTAGGTGGGGGAACTGACAGTCAAATCCAGCCACTAAGTCTCCACCTGTGGACCCATGCAAAATAGCTCCCCCCCCCTTTGGCGACAACATAACCAGCTCACTTTTCTAAAGAGTCGGTTCTCACGCTCAATCCCGAGGGGGGGTTCCTTGTGTTTACTTGTTTCTGTCCCAGCCGAACTGTTAATTAACTGGGTCTGATTTCTTATCATTAAACTCTGGCAATAAATTTTTGACATTTTTGTTTCAATAAACCTTAAAAACAGTCCATTAAAATAATTAAAATGGTGCAGTTCTATAGCTCACTCCCCTTTAAATACCAAGTAACAGATTTTCTCATAATCAAATAATATATTTTCTACTGCTTGAGGTACAAAAACATCAGACCAACGAATGACTCTTAAATTCACAAAATACCCTAATTACTAAGACCCACTCATGATATCCTGGCCACACAAATGCTCTTCCTAGGATTTGCCTGAGAAACATCACTTTGTATGAAAAAACAAAAAATGTTAAGAGCAAGAAATCGCCAGTGTGTCTATTCCTCAGGTTAAGAAACACACTCATTTTATAGGTGTGTCTACTCAGCTTTGGGTTATGCTCTCCGACAGGCCAAAAACTCCCCAGGCTAAATACTGCAGAGCATCTTCCAGTAAAAAAAAAAAAAAAAAAAAGTTGTTAAAGAGTATTTTACAGCAATGCCTTTAACGCATCGGAGCGGAGGCTAAACGTGGATAACAGAGCATCTGCATTAAGAAACTGCTGACAGTATAAACAGCAGAGAGACCAATGCATCACAATCTGGTCCTACAGGTACGACTCCTGTTGCCCCGGAAATGCGGCCAAGCCAAACATCTGCAAAGTTTCTCACTACACCAGTAACAATGGAAATGGGGAGATAAGGGCGGCTGTCAAAGGCGATGCCACAGATGCTTAAAGAAAATATAAACTGCAGCAGAATCAGCAGAAGTGTTCAATTATCTGAAGAGGAATAAAAAACAGAAATGAATTTATTATGCATTTGAGAAATCCAGATTCAGTTTTAAGACCATCATCCCCTAGGACTACACCTGAACCACTTCTTTTAGTAATATTACAAAGATAACATTGCAAGTTGGACTTTTTCCATAAACCCTGCAGAGTCAACGAAACTTTGAGGAAAAAGTCTTTGCGGCCACGAATAGCCACGTTGGCTATTCTCTTGGTTGTACAGCCATGAGAAGGTATCGCCTAAGCGGGGTATTTGAGGAAAGGGTGCTGGTTATTTCCCCCCTCTGCCCCCAAACCGTATCCATCGTAGATGTACATAAATACTGCTGTGTGAAACTATCATTCATATAGCAGCAGCAGCAGCGTCACATTCGTCCATGAATGCGACCCCAGTCCCCGGTACAGCACTACTGTTCATTTAAAAAAATATATATAATATATATATATGCAGCTTTACAATAAGACTAACAAATGCGTATTTCTTTAATTCAAAAACTGAGAATAAGCGAATCGTGACCTAAAACGAAACTGTCCATACACGGCATGCAAACCTAATTAATGCCCAATAGGATTACATACACTAAACCAGCAAAAGCACGACAACAATAATATTAAAGGCTAGCAGGTCGCTAAAACGGGCTCGGCGCACGCCGCTACGGGGAGATAATTAACGGGGATAATTAGA